>JAMQGT020012917.1:0-46881 GCA_024447675.2 Pterophyllum scalare | reverse complement strand
GGACTTCATTCTGTCTTCCATCATATACAAACAGTCTGATTTGTGTTTAAGGCTGACACAGTTTTAGTGTCAGTCACAGAAACCTTCATTATTTTACTTTGGGACTTTATTGATTTTGCATTCTGTGGATCTTTATTGGTCTCATTCTGAATATAACACCATGTAGTGCAGACAGTCAAAATCAAAGTCAGTGAGTCTGAAATGTTGTGGTCATTTTCTCGGGTCAGAGGTCACACTCACACTCCCCTCCTTTGTCGACCTTTAGCACAGAGCTCACAGCATCATTGTTATCTGTGGTCGTCTAACTGAAATCAGCACGTGTCCCTCCTCAGACCTCATGTTAAGAAAAAGCAGTGATTAATATTCTAAGAAACCAGAGCAGATCGTTCCTGTGGCCCCAGATGGTAAATGATCAAACAGGTTATGAGTCAGACTGCTGACAATGTTCAGGCTGGGACTGAAACATTGACATCAGTTATTCTTCCTGCAGTTCCTTGACCTTTGACCTCTAGTGTGTTCTGTTCTTCACTGAGACCTGTGACTGGTCGCACCTGTTGTTATCGACCCCCACGTCGGAGAGGTCTCCTGTTGTTGACCCTCCCCCTGGGCTCAGGCTTGTACACAAAGGTCAGGGGTCGAGGAAGTTGCAGTTTACCTGTTTGCCTGAAGTTGGACCTTCTTCTTGAGGTCATGTGGAACCAGGAGCCTTTTCTTGGGTGTTTGGAGCTGATCAGTCTGTTCAGGAGATCTTGGCCTGAACTTGAATCACCTTGTACAGCACCTGAGTTTCTTTATTGATAACTGATCAGAGTCCAGTCTGCTGCAGCCCCACTGGTGTTCAGGCTCCTGTTAGGATGAGACTGAGAAATCCTTATTAGTTAGATCTTTACTTTCCTCCTAGTCCAGATCCCTCCTTTGGAGACAGAAACCCTGTTTATGTCTCAATGATTTACCTGAATTTAGCTGATTTATCTAAAGGGCACACTGAGTTTTATTCATCAGCTGTATGGATTATTTTTTAATGTTTACTTTAATATCAATTTGCTCTTTATTCAAAATTCAAATGATCACTACTTTTCTTTTTTTTCTTAGCTTTAAACAAATAAAGAAATATTAATTCACAAAAGTGTAAATAGTTCTTTTTTCTATGTCCATCTGTGGTTGGCTTATCGTTTCAGGAGTGAAACCTTCCTCCTGAGAACCTTTGACCTTCACACCCTAATCATCAACCATCTATACCAAAAATAAACAAATAAACAAATAAAGCAAAGCAAGGCAAAAAGCAACAACTTATAGCACTCATAACTCATTTGTTTCTCACTCACACGCACAGCAACGCTGTTACACACAAACATAATGCAATGCTCAGAGACACACACATGCACACACTCCAGTTGCTAAACATTACAACCATTTTTCCTTTTTCTCTCCCTCTCTGTGTCCCTCTGAGCCACACACACACAGACACACACACAGACAGATAGTAACAGACACATTTCCTTTTCCTATGTGATCCAATCTTTTTTTTTCTTTTTTGAGTTTTTCCCAGATTCCTGACCTTTGTTTTCAAATGCATAATTTAGCCCAAGAATTTATCAAAGCTTTTGCTTTATCTAATAAATTACCTGGGGACGTCTCCCCCTTTTTGTTCCCATTTACTACAAGCTTGATATTTGTCCTCTGGACTTCATACATCCTTAATTTTGTTTTACCACTTTCTTGGAGGATTTCATCCTCTTTTTATTTACTGCAGTATCAGCCCACTTGTTCCCCCCCACACACACACACACACACACACTCACACACACACACACACACACACACACACACACACACACACACACACACACAGCATCTCAGCACTCAAAGTTCTTCTCATCCACACTTTTAGTTGCAACTTTTACTAAAATATTTACACTAATTTATTAGTCTCTATTCTCTTCATTTAACACTTTTATAGCAATTTTTTCTGCCAACTATACCACGATAGACTCGCCCAAGAGTCTATTAACAAGTACGTTATATTTAAAGCTTTTACTGATAACTATGCCACCAGCGAGGCTTTTCCAAAACATAGACTTGTAATGGTCGATCAGCAGTTACCAATACGCCACTGCCTCCGGGCGCGCTTAAATAAACAATTACTGTAGACTTTGCTGTCACTACTCGTCATCTTTCATGTATAAAAGCCAGTCCTCACATACCATACTTCATGCTGCGCATTACAGGAGGTTATTCTTTCTTTCAGTAGAAAAGTTTCCAACCACACACACTTCTTTGTTTCAATAACTCAATAAATTTAATCAGTAGCCTAATGCTATAGTGCAGTTTAATGTTACCAGTGTCTCTCACATTTCTTTTTCACTAATATCAGCTCTCATCACTTCACTTATTGTTTCTTTACTCATCACTTCTTAATCTTTACTGTCGACCTCTTTTCTTTTCTTCTGATGCTTCAATATGTGAAAGCTTAAATCAGTTTATTTTAACAGCTTCTCTAAAATGTGTTCTCCCATAACCTTACCTCCTCCTCACTCACAAAATTTATGCATGCTCAATCTTGCAGAATTCAGTCATATAAAGACAACAGGTTTCTGCTTACCTTTCGTTTTGAGGCACCTCTGTGAGTGGGAGACACAGTATTGTTCAGAGATTTGGTCCGGCAAGGAAAATCTTCCCCTCCGTCCGTTAACCAGAAATCCTTCATAAGGAACTCCGAGTGAGTCCTGAAGGAAATCTTCCCCTTCGTCCTCTTTTTGCCAAATCATCCTCCTTCACAAATCACCCGTCATCACCTGTTATCAGTCCCTGTCCCTTCGTGGTCGCCAACTGACAGGTAATCAGGTTTTTTGTGAAGGAGGACACCTGAAACACTTTAATTAAAAAAGAATAAGACAGATCAGAAAGACACACATGCATGTGTGGACCCAGAGTCAGAGTGTGCTCTGTGTGTTCCTGTCTCACCATACCATCTTCATACTGCCTCTTATCTATCTGTATCATTCTGGGCGCTGTGAGTCGGCCTTCTCTTCAGACTCGTCCAAGCTGGTTTTGATGACCCAGATTCCTCTCAGCAGCAGTGGAGTCATAAAGCACATTATCTTCCTGATGTTTTAATTAGTCATTTATCAATCTTGTCCAGATTAATAACAGAACATGGTGACGTTGGTGATGTTCTAACTGTACGTTCTGTGGCCTCCAGGATAAGATGCACTGAGACAGAGAAGTTAGTCTAGCATTATCTATCTGTTGCTCTCTGTCTACTGTATTATTTGATGTTATTATTTGGTTGAATCACTGTTTATTAATTAACTTACTCGCGTACATTTACTTTTAAACATTTGTCCTTTATTCACTGAGTAAAAATAATCCCTAACACTCCATTGTAGATCCACATGTGCCACCTGCACGCCAAACTGACTTTTATCCATCCCAGTTGGTCTGCTCATATCATTGGACACATGTCTGTTCAATTGTGAGTTGCTGTGTGTAACAGCTGACAGCAGTGTTGGAGTTGTGTTCACATGTTTACAGTTTTGCAACAATGTGTTCAGTGACTGAGAATGTGTTTAAGGTTCAGCAACGCATGTGTAAAGTGTGTTTCAGTGACTGAGATTGTGGTTGCTCTTATGGAAAAAAGAGTGTTTGAGCTGCACTGGGTGTAGCTAAGTGCCAGAACTGTGTTCACATTTTGGGCAAAAGAGTGTATTATTCAAGAAGTTTATTTAGGCTACTGTGGATTTGATTTAGGGAATGGGGTTTAGTGTTTTAGCGACTGTGAAATACTGTATCTCACCACGGGCTTCAGGAAGAGGGGGAGGCACGACGACACAAATCACAAATGTAAACAGTGCTTTCTACAATCCTCTGTCTCCCGTTTTGAATTTTCCTTATTTGAGGTGACTTGTATTAGCCTGGTTTCTGCACTGTCATTTACCCCCTCCTCCAAATATCACAAGAACTTCAAAAACGACTTCTCTGATTTTTTAGCTGGGATTTTGCCTAATTATGAACATGCTCTTATTGTTGGAGATTTCAATATATAAGCATGTTGTCCTGATAAACCACTGATAAAGGACTTTTTAAGCCTTGTTGGCTCTTTTAATTTGATACAATCCATACCTGGCCCTACACATGAGCACGGACACACAGTGGGCCTGGCTCTTTTCTGCAATTTGCCTGTGACTAATCTGTGACTCCGTATTCTCGGATCATCTGCCTGTTTTATACAGTGTTGGTTTGACACGTACTGCAGTTAAAACTCATGCTCCTGCTCGCTGTCCGGTTATTAACCCTTCCACTGCCGCTCAGTTTTCTACTGCTTTTCATCAGCTCTGTGGCCCCTCTGATTTTTTTTCCCCCTCTGATACAGAAGAGCTCATTTCTTGGTTCTGTTCTTCCTGTCAAACTGTCCTGGATGGTTGACAAGAAAAACCAAGCAGCCTAAGGCTAAACCTGAGACTTTAACGACAACCCTCATGCTATGCTGTCAATAGGAAATGTTGCCGAGCTGAACACAGGTGGAAAAAGGATAAGCTGCAGGTCTCTCTTCAAGTTTTAAGACTGCTGCCATCATTACCAGAACACTGTTAAAGAGGCAAAAAGGGAATATTTTGCAAATATTATTTCTTCCAGCAGCCATGACCCATGCGTTTTATTTAACACTATTGACTCTGTGCTCAATATTCCACAGAATGTTTGTTTGGAAGCTTGTTCTGATATGTGCAATAATTTTCTGCTTTTTTTTTTTTTTATTTTATTGAAATGGTTGCCACCACCAGGACTCTCCAGCTCCTGACTCTGACGCCTCTGTTTTGGTCCCTTGCTCTGCTGTTTTCACTCAGTTTGAGTCTGTGACTCTTTCACTTTTAGAGGATGTGGTTGGTCATATTAAGTCCTCAGGTTCTGTCCCTCAATGATTCTTTAAAGAATTTTTATCTAGTATATGGCAGCCTGTTCTTGTCATTATAAATCTGTCCTCAGGTGTGGTTCCTGTTCATTTTAAACACGCAGTAGAGCAGCCACTGCTTAAGAAACCTTGCAGTGATCACACTGTGCTGGCTAATTATTGGCCTATTTCCAAGCTGCCTTTTCTTTCAAAAGTTTTAGAAAAAGATGTATTTGGTCATCTTAAACAGTTTTCAGATGAGAATGACATCCTCAAGGTTTTTCAGTCAGGTTTTTAAACCCTTCGTATCAGAGAAGGTTTAATAAGGGTCTTTTTGCATGTGATTCTGGTAGCCACGTTGTTTTGGTTTTGCTTGACTTTGCTGCCTTTGATGCAGTAGACCACAACATTTTAATATCTTGATTACATTACTTAGTGGGAATCAGTGGCACTGTCCTTACATGATTTAAGTTTTACCTTTTCTGTGAACATTCTTGGTTCTGAATCATCTGCTGCCTCTCGGTCATGCGGCGTCCCACAGGGCTCCGCACTCTTCTCACTGTTTGTGCTGACTCTGGGTTCTATCCTCCGAAGACATGGGATCTCATTTCATTATTATGCTGATGATTGCCAGAAGGATGTCCCTTCCATAAAAAAATCTCCTGGCATGCCTAGGTGATTTTAAAGCTTGGTTGGCCTTGACCTTTTAAATTTTAATGAAAAGAAAACAGAGGTGACGGTGCTTGAATCCAGTGGCCCCTGTGACCCCTCCTCTGTTGACTTGGGACCCTTGGAGGTATATTTTAAACCTGGTATCACTGATCTTGGTTTTAAGTCGGATGGTGATTTTAAATTGGACAGCCAAATCAGAGCTATGTGTCATGGTGTGCTGTGTGTCAAACTGACGCAGACCCCAAAATGCAGGACACAGAGGCAAATGCAATGGAAAGGTGGTTTATTAATAAATGAAAAATGTAAACAGAGCTGGATCAGAGCTGGATGGGTGCCAGAACTAAATGGTAACAGGCAGGGTGACACACAGCATCAGGGAGCACAGACAAAGACACAACAATGAACAGAAGAAAACAGAGGGCTTAAGGAGGGCAAGAGGAAACAGCAGGGCAGAGCAGGTGAAGCAAATGAAACTAATAACAGGGGAAGCAAAACTAAACACAAAGCACAGGGAACACAAGACTGACGAAATAAAACAGGAAGTGACTAAACACGGTACACGCACACGGGGAACTGGCACACAGACACGGGACAGAGGCGTAGACTAGTCACAACACTGGGAATAAAACTCAATACGAAAACACAGGAGGTCAGGGTCAAGACAAAAGGACAAAACAGACACAAGACCACAGACGCAGGGGAGACAGGGACAAAGGGAACTAGAAAACCAAAACTAGGACATAACAAAATTCAATGAAAACAAAGCTAAACACAAAACGCTGGGCAGACGGCCCAGGACCATGACAAGAGCATTTGAGAGCAAGTCTGTGTTGTAATGATTTAATGTGCTAAAGAATTATATTATAATCATGCCATTATTGTCCTTAATGAATGAATGAATGATACTTTATTAATCCCACAATGGGAAAATTACAGTTAACAGAGGTTTTGATCAATAAGTTAATAACAGGGGTGATATTAAATTGGTTTCACACCTGAAAAAGTGTGAAAAAGGAGGCAGTTGTTGGGGTTTATTTTTACCCAATGAATAAAATGACAAATGCTTAAAAAGTAAACTCCAGTAAATTAATAAACAGTGACTGAACCAAATAATAGACAAATAAATAATACATTAGACAGAAAGGAACAGATAGATAGTGCCAGACCAACTTCATGGCCTTTGGGAGATATGTTTCTCTTATTTATGACCTTCTCGGTCTCAGAGAAGAATATGTTTATTGATTGATATTTATTTAACATGACTCGTAGTCCACACACACATAAAAAAAACATACATAACAACAGCAACTTATAAAAGACTTGCATACCAGTCTTTCCACTGTTTATCTTATCCTCAAAGGTTTTGCCAAAACATGTGCATCTGTGTCTAAGGAGGGAAGGGTGTGTGTAGGTCATTGTACCCTGTTGCTAAGGGGAATAAAACTGCTAACTCATGATTAGGAACATGTGAGAGGGGAAGGTGTGTGTGTTTCTTTTATGGAGCTTTTATTGCCTTATTGGAGAAGCTTGTGCCATGATGCCGGAACCAACCACTGGACGAACCAATCTGAGAAGGCCAAGTCTAAACCACGGCTCTCTCCATCTGTGTTTGAATTAATAGTGCTTGTAGTATAAAAATGTTATGTTTAGATTAGAGCAGGGCTCTTCTGGGGAGGGGAGCACAGGCAGGTGGCTGGGAAGGTCTGTGTCTCCCTCAACAAGATTTGCCCACATATACATGTGATATCTTCTGATACTTTAATAGATTAAATGTTATAATTTTTTAATTAAAGTGTTTCAGGTGTCGTCCTTCAGAAATAAAAAACACATCCTGACACATGATACTCTCTGTGTAAAAGGGTCACTTTTCCAAATGATGAAAATCCATTGCAGTGACGGAGAATATTAATGCTGCTAATGCAGGTGAAACGCTCCACCTACCAGGTGTTACCTGAGTGCTGCAGCTTTAAAGGAACCATCACATTTGTGTCGAAGACTTTTGTAAATTCTTATTTGGCTTTATTTGATAGTGTAGAGGGACAGGAAAGTGATGGGGAAAGACAGTCAGTACATGACGACAGGTTGGGACGTGAACCTGTGCTGCCTGCACCACCACGCTGTATACATGGTCACCTGCTCAACCACTGAGCCACCCTGTGTTGAGGACTTTTTATATTTATTCAAGTTACTCGAGGAATCGTTGCTGCCTAAGTCTTCACCCTCTCCACCTGAGTCCCGTTGATGGATAATGGGGCATGCTGGTCTCTTCTCTTCTGCAGGTCAATAATCATCTCCTTAGTCTTCTCTGTATTTAAGGAGAAAGTATTTTTCTGGTACCAGGACAATAATTGGACCACCTCTTCCCTGTAAGTTGCTTCCTCTCCTCCAGTAATCAGCCTGATGATGGTGTCATTGTCAGTAAACTTAATGATTGAGGTGTAGCTCTGGGAGGGGACACAGTTGTAGATGAAGAGGGTGTATAGGAGTGCACTGAGCACACAGCCTTGTCTTTGTGCCCGCTAAGTCTGACTGCCTGAGGTCTGTCTGTAAGGAAGTCCAAGACCCAGCAGCAGGGGGAGGGTGTTAGTCCAAGGGTGAAGAGCTTTTCAACCAGTCTGATATGACAGTGTTGAATGCTGAACTGTAGTTTATAACCAGCATTTGAACAAAAGTTTTCTTGGCTGTGGCTCAGGAGTTAGAGCAGGTTGTCTAGGAAGGTCGGTGGTTTGAATCCTGGCTGCTCCAGTCTGCATGACAAAGTATCCTTAGGCAAGATACTGAACTCCAAGTTGTTCTCCGCTGCAACCATCAGAGTTAGATAGTAAACACTTGGCTGTAGAAGAAAGTGATTGTATGAATGGGTAAATGCAAACATGTGGTGTATAAAGTGTTTTGAGTGCTCAGCTAGATCAGAAAAGTGCCAATTAAGAACTAGTCCATTTACCATGAAAGGGTTGTATAAAGAGATGCCTCAATGGCATCATCAGTCAAATGGTTCTGATTATGTAAATTGCAGGGGAGCTAATGTGTCTGGAATAGTTCCTTTAATATGGGACATAACATCCTCTCAAAGCATTTCATTACAAGTGAAGTGAGTATGATGGAACGATAGTCATTCAAACAGGTTGTGTTGTTTTTGTCTAGGGAGCTGCACTATGGTGGTGCACTTGAAGCATGTAGGCACAGATGACTTGGAGAGGGACAAATTAAAAATATCTTTAAAAACCTAAGCCAGCCCTGAAGAGCAGATCCCTCAGAACACCGGTGGGGATGTTCTCAGGGCCAGCTCCTCTTCGGGGTTTAGTCCTCCTCAGGGGCTTGCACACCTCCTGCGATGTCACAGTGAGCTGGTAGTGGATTTCTGCAGGCGCAGACCCACCGTAATGATACCGGTGAACATCCAAGGAGTGGACATGGAGATAGTGGACTCCTATAAGTACCTGGGTGTTCACCTGAATAAAAAACTGAACTGGACTCTCAACACTGATGCGCTTTACAGGAAGGGTCAGAGCAGACTCTACCTGCTGAGAAGGCTGAGGTCTTTTCGAGTGCAGGGGGTGCTCCTGAAGACCTTCTATGACTCTGTTTTAGCATCAGCCATCTTCTATGGTGTAGTATGTTGGTGTAGCAGCTTATCTGCAGCTGAAAGGAAGCAGTTAGATGAGCTGACCAGGAAGGCCAGCTCTGTCCAAGAATGTCCTCTTGACCCAGCGCAGGTGGTGGGAGACAGAAAGACTCTGGATAAAATAACATCATTGATGGACAGTGTCTCCCACCCCATGCATGAAGCTGTTGCTGAACTGGAAGGCTCCTTCAGTGACAGACTGCTGCATCCTAAATGCACAAAGGAGCGTTACCGCAGATCCTTCCTCCCTATAACCATCACTGCTCTCAACAAAATCATTACATCCATACTTCCGTATTACATCCACTTTGTGCGTTTGCATTGTCATTTAATCTTACTTACTCTTAAATAACATTCTGCTGTTATTGCACATTTGTTTTTCTGCACTAATACACTGTGATGTAAATGGTCTGTCTTTTGATGCTCAATATACAGGCACATTATAAACATTATGTACATTTTGAAAAGTGATCCGACTCAGTTGCACATCTCGTGGGGATCCCGTGAGTTTGATATGTCTGTTTCTAATTGCACAGTATTTTCTGTTATAGTCTTGTATAGTGCATTATTATTATTATTATTATTAATACTGATATTGCTAAACTTGGTTTCATATATTGTTTTTAGCATTTTAAGAACTTCTTGTGTGAACTTTTATATCTGCTGCTGCTGGTACACTTAAATGTTTTCCCCTCTGCGGGGCAATAAAGGCTGTTTCTATCATGCAAAATGATATTTTGAGATGGTGATTTCCCAGAGATGTGCTGATCTTAACTCTTAAACATTTTGAAGACTAAAAGCAACAAAAGACACCTTGGAATCAATAATCTTTAGTCCACATACATGTGCAGTGTTCATACTCCGCTTTCAAACTGTCTTTGTCTCTCTCTCTCTCTCTCTCTCTCACACACACACACACACACAAAGACACACACAGAGAATAGAATAGAATAGAATAGAATAGAATAGAATTTAATCTATGAGATAAGCAGACTAGATCCAGCTGATCTTCAAATTTTAGCAGATTAGGAGAAGTAAACCTCAGCAAGGCCAGACTGCTGTTTCAGTCTACAGTACTTCTGATAACAGTGAGGAAAACCTGAAGGAAAGAGAGGAGTTAGAAAATGGAGATGAACACTGGACTGGAGTATCATGAATATTCCTGCAAAAGTAAGGTTCTTCAGAGAATGAGTACAGCAGGTAGGCAATCGCAGCATTAATTTCTGAAAACAAGATTACCCTGACAGAGATAATCACTCTGCTCTGACTCTGCTCTCCTGTGTGTATGTTTTATCTTCATCAAAGGCACGATTACAGAGGAAGGCCCTGTCGCAATGATAGCTGTGTCATGGGAGAGTTATGTAATATGGAGGTGGTGAAAATAAGACTGGCATAGACTGCTCCTTAAAAGAATTATTCTGGTTTATTTTGTTCATGATGTGATCCTGTTGTCTCCAGTGAAGTGTCTGCAGTACTGATTGGAATATGCTCCTATCCTTTCAGGAACAAAAACAAACTTTCAAAAGGAGCCAAGGAGATGGAGGTCAGTGTGTAATGTTGGCTGGTGAGGGTGTAGAGGGTAGTAATGCTATCTGTTAGCACTAGCTTAGGTTAGTTAAGACACACAGCTGACAGGATTTGCACACAGTGCCTTTATTTGACAGAAGACCATACAGTTCCAGTTGTGGACAGACCTGCGATAATATCCTGTCAGTCCAAGAAACGGTCTGACTTGTTTCACATTAGATGCAGTTTCAAACTCCAACATGGGCTTGAACTTGTCTTCATCGGGTTTTATACCATAGGACATGATGCAGTAGCCCAGGAAGATGAGCTCACTTAAGTGAGTGAGTCTGGCAGCTCTGGGCCTCTTGACCACTTCCCCTAGATCAGTCAGGTGTTGCTCAAATGAACTGAACTCTTCTTCAGTTGACATCTGCCAGTATCCTCAAGCTAAGTCCAGTGTTGGGATGAACTGTCCTCTTGTCAGAAAGTTAAGGTACTCAACACCTAGTAAGGGGTATACGTCCTTTTGTGTGGCCTGATTTACTCCCCTAAACTCAATGCAGAATCATGGTTCAGCCCTGGACCTATTTACTGTTGTGTCTTTTCTGTTCTGTGTATTTTGAAAAAATCCTCCACTGACACCATCTTTACGATAACATAAATTTATTAACATAGAAGATAATGTCTAACAAACGCTTCGGCATGTTTGGGAAAGGAAGGCCAAACCTTTTTTCTCTCGGCTCTCTCTCCCGGAGCAATGGCAGTTCATGTCTTATATAGGTTCTAACATCTGGTTTACGATGCATGGGATGTCACCTATAGACTGGCTGGAACCAGTTTCAGGGGACTCAGAGAGCCCCTGGTATACATACATTTCCTTATATGTTCAAAGAGAGAGAAGGGGACTTTAAGGTAGAGGGCCTCAGCTAAGAAGTCCTCAGCAATAATGCATCTCTTCTTACAGTGATAGATAGAAAACCCATATATAAAGTTTAAACACAGGCTATCAGATACTACATTACAATCCCAAACCCAAACCCTAACCTGTTTTTTTGTCTCTTTTGAAAATGGTTTTCAAAAGTGCCTGCAATCACGTAACAAACATATGCATTTTAACTGACATGCATCCTTTCTTTCTTTCTTTTTTTATCTTGCTTTTCTCCAAAAATACAGGATTAGGGCTGGGACTGGGGTTGTGACCAATGATGACTTAGACCTCACAAGGTAACACTGAATACATTCAAAGGATTTCTATATTCCCTATCACACAGGAAGATGTAAAACAGTAAACCCTTTAGAATTATGTAGAAATATACAGTATACAATATATACTGCTCAAAACTAAATAAATAAAGGAAAACACTGAAAACACATCAGATCTCAGTAAGAAAAACATCATCATCATACTGATATGGACTGGATAATGTGTTATGAATGAAAGCATGCCACATCATATGATGGGAATGAAAATGATCAACCTACAGAGGGCTGAAATAAAAAAAAATAGAAAATAAAAGTGTAAAATGGATGCAGCAGGCTTGTCTATTTTGCTGAATTTTCATTGCAGCAACTTAAAAGGTACTCAGTAGGCTCCCACGTGCTTGTATATGCATTCACTGTTTGGGTATGCTCCTAATGAGCCAATGAATGGTGTCCTGTGCCAGGGCATCACTGAACTTCTGGACAGTCTGAGGTGTAACCTGGTGGTGTCTGATGGACTGAAACACAACGTCCCAGAGGTGTTCTATTGGATTTAGGTCAAATACTTATTTCAAGCAATAAAATGCAAATTAATTATTTAAAAATCATACAATGTGATTTTCTGGATTTTTTTTTTTTAGATTTTTTTTAGATTCTGTCTCTCACAGTGTAAAATAAAAATTACAGACCTCTCCATGCTTTGTAGGTGGGAAAACTTGCAAAATTGGCAGTGTATCAAATACTTATTTTCCTCAGTGTATACTTATACTGGAAGCTGATCGTGTGTGCCTGATCCATGGTAGACTTCCTGGAATTTCCCTCTCAGGCAGTCAGGAGGCAGTTGGCTAGCCTGTAAAGTTCTATGCATCCCTCCATGGATATGCCTCCCCAGACCATCACTGACCCACCACCAAACTGGCCATGCCGAGCAATGTTACAGGCGGCATAACGTTCTCCACAGCTTCTTCAGACCCTGTCATATCTGTCACATGTGCTCAGAGTGAACCACTTCTCATCTGTGAAAAGTGAGTCTGTCCTCCTTGCAGGCATGTTTTAGGACCAATACCTACATTTTAAAATAAAATTAAGTGATCTCTAGTGGTTTTACACAAAGGGGCGTGTGATTAATGTGTTTGGTTTTCCTTGGCAAATATGGATTTTCTCAGATTTCTGAAAAGTCTATGGGGACTAAATGAAGTTTGGGTGTACGTTTAATAAGGAAGATCTGAAATCACTCATCCACATTCTTTCCCAGCTGTTTTGCCATTTCTCTATTTGACATCACCTCCACATTCCCACGCTGTCAAAATCAGCGCTGACCTCATCTCTCATCCCAGCTCTCCTCCACTTCATCTCTCTGCCCACTTTTCTTTGAGCCAGTCACTCTCTGCTCAGCGTGCTTTAAATATCACTGCTTATTTGTCATTCTCCCTTCCAGAATCATTTGTGCAACCCACCAACTCCCCTTCACCACCCAAGAGCTCCTTCCAAGCCTCCATCTTGGTTTCCACCACCACCAGCATCTAGACTCTGGGGGTGTCCTGGCTAATCCATATCACTATTACGATTCCTTTCATCTTCAGTGGGCCAGTGGACTCTAATTGCCAAACAGCTATTTGTATTATAAATAAATCTTGTTCAGTTTCTCCTAATGATCTCTATTTATTGCAATGGCATTAGATGCTAGAGGAAAAGCTTAAACATTAAATTAAAAATGGGTTCTTGCTTTTTGATTGTACTGGAACACTCAAAGCACTTTATACAACATTCACACAAGCACTTCTGTACTTTACCTAAGGATATTTGGGCATGCACCCAGGGATTGCTTCCTGAGCTACAGCCATATTACATGCTGAGATGACTGACATGACACAATAAGCCATATGTAGGAGTGCTTATTTTGGAAATGATTACATAGGTCATTTTGGAACAAACAACTGATATTGTCAGTCAGGTTGGAGGACATGTGAAAAACACAGGGTGCCAGTAGTAGACCTGACAATTTTGGTATTCTGTGGCAAATGCCAATCAGGCTCCACGATGCTGGGCAGTGAGCACAGGGCCCATTAGAGGATAGAGCTTTGTCAGTGCTCCTCCTGTTCCTCCTTGCACAAGGGAACATATGCAGGTCCTGCTGATGGTTAAGGACCTTCTACAGCCCTGGCTAGCTCTCCTAGAGTAACTGCCTACCTCCTGGAATCTCCTCCAGGCTCTTGAGACTGTGCTGGGAGACACTGGAAACCCTCTGGCAATGGTACTTATTGATGTGCCTCCTGGTAACGCCTTCATTAAACGTTTCATGTAATGACAATAAATTGATTTTGATTCTGGAGGAGTTGGACTACCTGTGCAACCTCTGTAGGGTCCAGGTAACACCTCACGCTACCAGTGGTTACACTGACCCTATCCAAATTAATAACAATTCAATTCAATTTTAATCTCTTTATTGTATACTCCCAAATCAAAACAGTCGCCTCAAGGCGCTTTGTATTGTGGGTAAAGACCCTACAACAATACAGAGAAAACCCAACAGTGAAAAAAACGACCGACTATGAGCAAACATTTTGCAACAGTGGGAAGGACAAACTCCCTTTTAACAGGAAGAAACCTCCAGCAGAACCAGGCTCAGGGAGGGGCAGTCAACTGCCGCAAATGGTTGGGGGTGAGGGGAGAGAGACAGGACAAAAGACATGCTGTGGAAGAGAGACAGAGATTAATAATAACTAATGATTAAATGCAGAGTGGAGTATAAACAGAGTAAATAAGGTGAATGAGAAGAAATAGAGAGGGTGTCTGTCTCCTGAATCCAAGCTGGGAGCTGGTTCCACAGAAGAGGGGCCTGAAAGCTGAAGGCTCTGCCTCCCATTCTACTCTGAAGTATCCTGGGAACCACAAGTAAGCCAGCAGTCTGAGAGTGAAGTGCTCTATTGGGGTGATACGGTACTATGAGGTCTTTGAGATAAGATGGGGCCTGATTATTCAAGACCTTGTATGTGAGGAGAAGGATTTTAAATTCTACTCTAGATTTAACAGGGAGCCAATGAAGAGAAGCCAATATGGGAGAAATCTGCTCTCTCTTTCTAGTCCCTGTCAGTACTCTAGCTGCAGCATTTTGGATCAGCTGAAGGCTTTTCAGGGAGTTTTTAGGACAGCCTGATAATAATGAATTACAGTAGTCCAGCCTAGAAGTAATAAATGCATGGATTAACTTTTCAGCATCAGTCTGAGAAAGGATGTTTCTAATTTTATAAATATTGCGCAAATGTAAAAAAGCCGTCCTACATATTTGTTTAATAAAAAGACAGCAATGGGCATGCGCCAAACGCCTGCTTCATTTATTGTAGATGACACGGCTGTTGTTTTTGGCATGTTTGTCTTGTCCAGACTTAAAACAATAACTGTACTTTCAAACAAAGATCTCAGTCAATTAGATTTTTCAAGACAAATATTGTAAGTGTAGTGTCATAAATGTGAATGTGTCCATTTTAAAGTCCATTGAGTGCTGATAAAAGCAGCAATCTAAAAACATCAGCTGAAGCTTGAGAATTGTGGTGAATATATTCAAATTTTCAGATGAAAGTATTAATTTAAAATCTTGTGAAACACATTATTTCAGGTCATATAAAAGGAGAGTGACTGCCAACCCACCTGAGATAATCTCATTAGTAATCTCTTTTTCACAGGATTTTCCAACCTGACAAGAACAAGATTCTGAAGTGTCTATCAGCAGCACACTGCTCTCCCTACCAACTCGAACTGTATCTGAAAAAAAGCAGCCTCTCTGCCTGGAGGTCTTAGCAGTGCAAGGAGTGGGATGGGAGGCTAGACAAGGTTACAGAGCATTTTCTCTTTATTTATCCACCTGAGCTCTGTCAAGGCCCCCTCCCAGGCCGTCTTGCACCTCCCAGAATAGACCAGCCTGAGTGAGCTGGTAGGGATGATTACACTGTGCACATTTATCAGTTTCCAGGGCTATCATTATTTCCCTGGGGGAAGTTTTGAATCCGTTGCAGCAGCTGACAGGTGTGGGGCAATTTTGAGATTATTTATAATGATGGCTCCACCTCAGAATCCACCATCATTGGCAGCTGTCCTCAGGAACATGACACACACACACACACACACAGGCATGGGTTTTGTAATGGCAGAGCACTTGAAAAATCAAAAGCTCTTGAGAACTGCATAAATAGAACAAATTAAGTGAATGATTTGGGCTGTTTCTTTATAAGATCTGCCATATCCTTAGAAAGAGATGCCACAGCAGGCTCACTCTCAGACTTCAATATGAACTTATAAATCAGGGCAGCAATGGAACTGGGTAAGTTGTGGAGCTTTATTCTGCCTACAAAGTCATGTAAAATGTCACAGCAAACTTGCGCAGCAGTCAAAAAAATGTCATCTGTTTTTCTACATGGTTTACCTTTAACTCAGTGAAAAACATCATCAAGTCTAGGTAAGGTGTCACAGAGAATTCAGTTTTAAGATCTGGAATTTTTTGGGCAACAATTTAATTTGATTAGTTTTTGCCTCTGCACACCACCACAGTGGAATTAAAATCAAACAATAAATTTGTGATTTAAGTGCAGGCTTTAAAGGATTTTACAAAAATTTTGCATTAACTTTAGGAATTTGAGTCATTTTTAAACATAATCCACCATTTGTTAATAGATTCAAGATTAATGGAAAAATTGATTGGCAGTTTCATGAACACAGAAGACAACTGTCCAGGTCAAGAACACACAGATCTATCAGTGTGAAGGTCTACGATCAAGGGATGCCTTCATGAATGTTAATACAGAGGATTCATTTCGTGCATATCGACTCGTAGCGCCACTTCTTGTTGCGACATTATGTACTTTACATAACGAAAACACTAGATGGCGAAAGAGCTTCCATGACATCAGTTTTCATGCTGTATATTTCAGACTATGGGAAACAGAGATCTCTCCTGCTCTGCTCCCCAGCTATGGAACTCCCTCCCACCAGACATTCCCAATATCGACTCTCTTCATATCTTCAAATCACAACTCAAAAGTTACCTGTTCCAAATTGCATACTCGTTTTAGTTCTTATGGTCATTTTAGTTTCTTCTTTGTGCTTTTTGTGGTTTTCACCACTGTAAAGTGTCCTTATGTACACTGAAAGGTGATTATAAATAAATTATTATTATCACTTTTATTCAATATATTTAGACTCATCACATGGGCAAACCTGTCACAACATTTTACAATTATATATATATATATATATATATATATATATATATACAGTGGTGTGAAAAAAGTGTTTGCCCCCGTCCTCATTTCCTGTTTTTTTGCATGTTTGTCACACTTAAGTGTTTCGGAACATCAAACCAATTTAAACAATAGTCAAGGACAACACAAGTAAACACAAAATGCAATTTGTAAATGAAGGTGTTTATTATTAAAGGTGAAAAAAAATCCAAACCATCATGGCCCTGTGTGAAAAAGTGATTGCCCCCTAAACCTAATAACTGGTTGGGCCACCCTTAGCAGCAACAACTGCAACCAAGCGTTTGCAATAACTTGCAATGAGGCTTTTACAGCGTTCTGGAGGAATTTTGGCCGACTCATCTTTGCAGAATTGTCCTAATTCAGTTACATTAGAGGGTTTTCGAGCATGAACGGCCTTTTTAAGGTCATACCACAACATCTCAATAGGATTCAGGTCAGGACTTTGGCTAGGCCACTCCAAAGTCTTCATTTTGTTTTTCTTCAGCCATTCAGTGGTGGACTTGCTGGTGTGTTTAGGATCATCGTCCTGCTGCAGAACCCAAGTTCGTTTCAGCTCGAGTACACGAACAGATGGTCGGACATTCTCCTTCAGGATCTCTTGGTAGACAGCAGAATTCATAGTTCCATTTATCACAGCAAGTCTTCCAGGTCCTGACGCAGCAAAACAGCCCCAGACCATCACACTACCACCACCATATTTTACTGTTGGTATAATGTTCTTTTTCTGAAATGCAGCGTTCCTTTTACGCCAGATGTAATGGGACACACACCTTCCAAAGAGTTCCACTTTTGTCTCATCGGTCCACAGAATGTTTTCCCAAAAGTCTTGGGGATCATCAAGATGTGTTTTGGAAAAATTGAGTAGAGCTTTAATGTTCTTTTTGCTCAGCAGTGGTTTTCTCCTTGGAACTCTGCCATGCAGGCCATTTTTGCCCAGTCTTTTTCTGATGGTGGAGGCATGAACGCTGACCTTAACTGAGGCAAGTGAGGCCTGCAGTTCTTTGGACGTTGTTGTGGGGTCTTTTGTGACCTCTTGGATGAGTCGTCGCTGCGCTCTTGGGGTAATTTTGGGCGGCCGGCCACTCCTGGGAAGGTTCACCACTGTTCCATGTCTTCGCCATTTGTGGATAATGGCTCTCACTGTGGTTCGCTGGATTCCCAAAGCTTTGGAAATGGCTTTATAACCCTTTCCAGACTGATATATCTCAATTACTTTCTTTCTCAATTGTTCCTGAATTTCTTTGGATCTCGGCATGATGTGTAGCTTTTAAGGATCTTCTGGTGGACCTTACTGTGTCAGGCAGCTCCTATTTAAGTGATGTCTTGATTGAGAACAGGTGTGGCAATAATCAGGCCTGGGTGTGGCTAGAGAAATTGAACTCAGGTGTGAAAAACCACAGTTATAGTATGTTTTAACAAGGGGGGCAATCACTTTTTCACACAGGGCCATGATGGTTTGGATTTTTTTTCACCTTTAATAATAAACACTTTCATTTACAAATTGCATTTTGTGTTTACTTGTGTTGTCCTTGACTATTGTTTAAATTGGTTTGATGTTCCGAAACACTTAAGTGTGACAAACATGCAAAAAAACAGGAAATGAAGAAGGGGGCAAACACTTTTTCACACCACTGTATATATATAAGATCAGATCTTGGAGACGTATGTGTTTTCTGCATGGCGAAGGAACGGACCAAGAAAATTCGGATGATTGGATTTTTCGCCATTGAGAGGTGCCAGAAAGACTAAAGGCTGTCAACAAATTAATCAGTACAGCCTGTACCAAAACAGTTGTAGAATCTGAAATTTGGCTCCCTGACGGCCTTTATTGCGGGTTATCTCATTTTTCTCCAGAATGTTTTGTAAACAGATGCTCGACACCCCCGCTGTCCCATCTTCTGACCTGTGTGAACTGATCTCCCTAGACCAAGCTGCTGATGGATATTCCACCTCTTATCAGAACTGTTAGCTAAGGGGGGGAGTTGAGTCAGCCCACTTGCCTCTGCTGACTTCCTTCCATCCCCCGCCCCTCCCCACCCTAGCACTCCTGGGGTGGGGAGGGGCTATATGCTAAATGTGCTAACTATGCAGAGGTTTTTCAACCTCATACTGTGCCCCCATTTTGGGGCAAAATATGAGACGATTTTTTTCCTCACCTATCCTACTGTTTTCACTTTGTTTTCCCTCTTTTGTAACAGCAGTACCGCTCTGTGATGGCAGCAAGGCCGCAGACACTTATCTCCCTATGTTTGTCTGGTTGTTTGTCTTTCTTGGATGGGTGTTCTGTTAACTATAATTTCTGCATTGTGGGATCAATAACGTATCATCATCATCATCATAAAGAAAGCTCCTTACCATGCACGGAGGGTTTCACCCCAAATCCAGCAACCTAAGACTGTACGCTAAGTGGAAGGAAGGAGGCCGAGGAGAGAAATCCTACCAATGGCTGGACAAAGCTGGACTGACAGACAGCACAGATGTACTAATCATGGCAGCACAGGAACAAGCTCTGAGCACAAGATCGACAGAGGCTGGGGTCTACCACACACGGCAAGACCCCAGGTGCAGGCTGTGCAGAGATCCTCCTGAGACAATCCAGCACATAACAGCAGGGTGTAAGATGCTCCCAGGCAGGGCATGCATGGAGTGCCATAACCAAGTGGCCAGCATAGTATCCAGGAACATCTGTGCTGAGTATGACCTGGAAGTTCCGAGGTCAAAATAGGATACACCCCTAAGAGTAGTTGAGAACAACCGAGCTAAGATCCTGTGGGACTTCCAGATACAGACAGACAAACTTGTGATGGCTAACCAACTGGACATCATGGTGGTGGACAAATGAAGGAAGAAGGCCCCTCTGAAAGTTTACTAGAAGACGCAAATGCAGCACTACAGACAATTCCTACTTGGACCATCACTGAAACCAATCAGATGACGTATATGATCGTATCAGTGATTCCTAAGATGCTTGGCTATAAGATGAGGCTGGGCCTTTCTGTGTGGAGTTTGCATGTTCTCTCCGTGCCTGTGTGAGTTTTCTCCAGGTACTCTAAATTGCTCATGTGATTGTGAATGGTTGTATGTCTCTCTGTGCTGGCCCTGCAACAGGCTGGTAAGGGTGTACCCTGCCTCATGCCCTATGACAGCTGGGATATATTGCTGCTCTTATTCATTTTTACAGTCCCTCTTCTTCCATGCTTCTCACCACACCTCTTGTCCATCTATCTACAATGGGTTCTAGAGCCTTCTGTTATACAGCCGTTCATCTTTGGAACTAATTCCCACAATCCTAAAAGGGCATCAATAGTCTATCCCTCTTTAAATCCCATCTAAAAACTCACGTGTTTAAACAAGCTTCCGGAATCTAATAACGATGGTTACGAGGGATTTCATTTACTTGGTTTAACAAATTGTTTTTATTATTCCTGTACTGCTGCTTATTTTGTACTTGTTTTATTGTTTTATTGTTTTTAAGTTACTGTTTTATTCTGTAAGGTGGCCTTGAGTGGTGATACTGCTGCTAGAGGTAGCAGAATAATTTCTGAAGTTGTATACTCTGCTCAGATTTAGCCAATTGCTGCACAACTAACCGGACAGTTCTTTACAGTTGAAATGGATAATGACTCAAAGCAAATTGCAAAAGCAATCCACAAGTTTCTCAAGGCAAGGAAATCGCATATTTATCAATGGCCAAATCAGTAACTTGATTTCAATCCAACAGAGCATGCTTTTCATTTATTAAATACAAAACTGAAGGTGGAGAGGCCAATAAACAAGCAGCAGCTTAAGGTGTCCATAGGTTCTAGACTTCACAGAGTCAGGCAGCATTATAATAATTATTTTGATTAAAATTAAGTCAGTTTTTCAAATTTTGAGCCTCTGAAAAGAACTAGAGAACTATGTATAAAAATGGCTGTTATTCTGAAACAGTAAATGTAATTTTTTTGTAAAACTCCATGGATTAAAGCTGAAAGTTTGCACTTCAATCACATATTGATTGCTTGATTTAAAATCTATTGTGGTTTTGTACAAAGGCAAAAATACAAAAATTGCTTTTGTCCAGCAAATTACTAAGCTAAAAAGAATTCTGAAAGTATATTACTAAAAATGGAGCCTTTTTCAAATATTACACATTGGAAAAAAAAAGAATTAGTTGACTCAACTTGACTTTGTCTAGTAAACTTGTTGCTTTGACTCAGTTAAGTTTGAATATGTAAAGCTTCAAGTGAACTACACTTGAGTTCAGATGACATGCTTTCAGTTCAACTAACTAATCATTTTTAGTCCCAATTACTTTATATAAAAAGTTAAGTCAACAAACAGCATGTTGGATCAACTCATTTATTTAAGTGTAGTTCACTTGAAGCTTTACATATTCAAAACTTAAGTCAAAACAAAGTCAAGTTGAGTCAACATTTTTTTACAGTGATATAAGCTTTTTCAAAACTCACAATGAGAAAACTAATACCTACAAAACTACTATAATTCAACAATGAACAAATCCATCTTAAACATAACTAATGTACACAAAAATGCCTCAAGATGCATTTCAGTCAAGAATTTTATTGCATTAACGTCAGCAAGTGACAGTTCATAAATTCAAGTGTCCCAAAGACAGTTACTTCAGAGAGCACACAGAATATAAAATAAATTGCCCCACGTAGTAGCAGTAGATTTATAAAGCTCTTCAGAGATGTTGGCACCAAAGGACAAAACCATGAGTACAGTCCCTTTAGAACAAGTGCAGAAACATCTTCACAGGCCAGCCCTGAGCAATTTATTCTTCAGAGTGGGCTCCTGCAGTACACAAGTCAAAAGTCACTCCTGTAAACAGGTGCAGAATTACCTCAAAAGTGTTCTTCAAGTCTTTTGGATATATAAGGTTCAGCATGTAGAGCAGTCCCATCAGGTTCACAGGAGCATTGGGGACATCACGCAGGTGACGTATGATTTATTTCCTCGATTACCATGTCGACATCGTTGCAGGAAGCTGGAAGAGGTTCCCTCTCATATTCAACCAATAAAATATTCCAGTCATCATTCCCTGATGTGGTCCTCAGGATCTGTAGGCTTCATGAAGAACAGACCAAAGGTGTAGGTGCTTTTGTAATCCTTTGCCATGTCATTCAGCATTCAGGGAGCACAAGTGTTACCCTGCTCAGGGTGAACTAGTTTGGTTTTTGTGTGTTTTTGAATGATAAACTCTGACCTCACACATCTTTAGGAATGCAGGATTCTTCCTCACGTACCCCGGTAGGCCCGGCAACGCTGCTGCCCCACTGTCGTTGATTGGATGCCTGCCAACAGAGCACACAGCTTCCATCACAATGATCTGAGCCCATCAGGCCACAAGTGATTTCAACAACATATGATGAATTTTACAAGACCATATTTATTTAATAAAAAAATATTTTTATATACAAACTAATAATAAATGTAAAAGAAAAAATAAAACAAGGAAGCATTACATCATTAAGACAAGTAGAACGGAGAAGGGACTTGGCAACATTATATCTACCTTTTTAGTATGTAGGTTCGCCCTCTCTTCTAATTCCCATCCCCTTCACTTCTTTCATTTCCATCTTTCCTCCTTCTCTCTTTCATCCTTCTGCCTTATCCCTATTGATAACACATTCTCCTTCTTTCAGCTGCTTCCTTTAGGGGTTGCCACAGTGGATCACCTGCCTCCATCCCACCCTATCCCGAGCATCCTCCTCTGCCATGCCAACCCTCTGCATGTCCTCCTTCCATGAATCTTCTGAGGTCTTCCTCTTTTCCTCCTGCCTTGCAGCTTCATCTTCAACTTTCCTCTGCATATGTCCAAACCATCTCACCCTTGCCTCTAATCTTGTCTCTAAGCTGCTCAGTTTAAGCAGTTTGGAGACCAAGTTGTTTCCCTCTGATGTCACTATCTCTGATCCTGTACATCCTGGTCACTCGCAATGGAGAGCTGAACATTTTCAGCCCAGCCACCTCCAGCTCTGCCTACAGTCTTTGTCAGAACCACCGTCTCCAAACCATACATCAGAGCAGGTCTCACTACCATCTAGTAAACCTCCCCATCTCTCTTCTCCTGGCTTTCTACTGTCGTGCTCATTTTCTGCACGAAACCATCCTGCTGCTCACTGACCGTCACCTCTCTTCAACAACTCTTTCCCATAGCTTCATGGTAGGGATCATCAGCTTTATCTGTAGCTGCTACAGCTCTGCATAAGGCAACCCCAGCTGATGTTGTATAGAATTCTCATTCTTGCTGATCTGCATGTTTGATTTGGAAAAGCTTTTACACCGGATATTCTTCCTGATTCAATACTCCCCATTTATCTCGGCTTGTGACAAGCACTGAGTATAGTAGCAAGTCTCTAGTCTTTATTGAAACAATTTCAAAGTAAAGAAATGTGCTCACATCCTTGTGAAGACGTTCCAGTATGGGTGTAATTTTTTAAGCCCCCCATTTGACCTGAACCACTGAATAGACGGCTGTCCAGATGCTCACAGAATGAACTGAGGTCCATCAGCCTTGTGAATTACTTGAGGACGTGGTATTACATAATTTTAGTGCAATTATATTTTCATTTTAGTCCAAATACAGCAACCTGTCTAGCAACCTTTCAAAAAAAATGCATAATTAACAAATAGTCCTCACCCAGTCAAACTACTCTAAGTACAACACTTGCATGACCACCTCATTGACTGCACAGCACAGCCTGCACTGAAGTGTAAAATCATTTTTTACTAAGAAAAACACTGAATGACAACTGAAAACAGTGCAAAAACAGAAGTAATAAATAATACTGTTCAGTGAAGTGAAATTAATGATGATTTTACTGTAGCAAAATTAATATGAATGAATAGAAAAATCAAATACTACTATTTTAACAATACCTTTTGCTTGTGTGTGTTGACTGCAGATTGGCTTCTAAAAAAATTGCAACTGCACAAAGAGAAAGAGATGATCAAACAATCTATAACACTGTGTAACACTTTGAAAACTTAATACACAAACTTTAGCTAATGTATTAGTTTTTTACACTGAAACAATTAAATTATTAGCACCTTCTTTGAAACAGTAATTAGTGCTGCTATAGATAGATTTTTATAAATTAGACTGTCAGAGTGGATTGTCATGCCTTATGAAATATGATATAATAATTTGTGTATTTTATTATATATATTATATAACATATACTTTGTGCCACAAAATGACTTAATGAGAAACAAAGTAATTACATTATTAATATTAATACTATTAATACATATCAATAATAATATCATTGTTTATGAAAAGTAAAACTATCAATTCACCAATTATTAACCGTGGTTAGATAGAGTGTTACCCAATTTCTGCATTCACATAACTGAATTTAAGTTTCAAAGCCATGACGGGGAAATCCAGCCTCCTCCTCCAGCCGCTGACTGCAGACAGGAGGAGATGATGGCATTAAGCTGATGATGATGATGGTGGGCCCATTCTAAAAGACATGCAGTAACCTTTACAGCGTGCACACTAATACAGCTTTAACATCACATTACAGAGCCTCAGACAGTCATCGCTACAGACAGGCGTGTGCATGTGCGCTAAAGAAATTAGCTGTTTAGAGTTGCTGTTTAAGTCTTTTATGTTTCTGTGTGTTCTGTGGAATGAGAAAAAACAACAGAATAAAGATTTCAATTATTAAAGTTAATGAAGCCATTTTCAAGCAGTTTAATCTGGGTGAGAAACCACATGCCCTATCCAGTCTGGAACTGAATATGACATGAAGCACTCACACTTTCAGCTCACAGTTTCATATAGTCACAGCTTATCAATCTTGGTTACATCATATACAAAACAAGAAATGTGGAAAACAGAGAATTTCAACTGATCAAACGGAGAGATCTTTGTTAGTTAAATCTTTACTCTTCTCCCTCCTTTGAGACATAAAGTCTGTTTATGTCTCAATACTTGAACTTAATTTGGTTTATTTATCTAAAGGGCATACTGATTCTTGTATTATTGGCTTTTTGGGTTTTTTTCTTTAATGTTTGATCTAATATCAATTTGTTCTTTATTCAAAATTTAAAATAATCACTGCTCTTCTTTTTGTTTTTTAGCTTTAAACAAATCTACCAAATAAAAACATGTAAATGCACAAAAGTGTAACTCAGTAAATTGCATTTTATCCTACGTGGGCAAATAAGTTCTTTAGTTCTCTATGTTTTGCTTTGTAGCAGAGCGGCAGCTCGAGGTTTGTCACTTTGTTTTGCGTCTAGATTCAACTTTGTGTCACAGAATATTCACGTGCACTTTTTCTAACCTTTCTTTTCAAGGTTTCACTAAAACTGAGTTTCTCATGGAAACTTTTTCTTGAAATTTAACAACAATTTAACATCGTTTGCATAAAATACCTCAATTTGGGATGATATAGTCTATTATACTGGCTTTTATGTATTTATTTATTTTAAATCAGCTAAAAGCGATGAACTCCTGACTCCTTTTTTGTGATTTTTCTGGGTTTTTCGTCTTTTGTCCATCTATGGTTGGCTTATCTCTCATATGGATCAGGAGCGAAACCTTCCTCCTGAGAACCTTTGACCTTCACACCCTTCATCAACAACCATCTCTGCCCAAATTAAGGAAAAGAAAAATAAGAAAAAGGAAAAGAAACTATAACGCTCATCCATATCTGTCTCTTCTGTCTCACACAAGCTTAGATCCACATGCACACACACACACACACACACACAGACTCAGATATACACACACACACACACACCAAAGCTTAAGTATTACAAAAACAACTGACAGAACCACTGGAAAATTATCCTGTTCATTTAAACTTTATTCCTATTTAAACAACAAAAACACCATACTGTTGCAAAGTAATTCATCTCAAAATAGTTTGTCCTTATTTCCTATTTCACACACACACACACACACACAGAGCATTCACACCAACACAAATGCACACACACAGCAGTACTCAGAGTCACACTCACACATGGAGGCCTCCTTACACACACAGACACACATTCAAGCATCCATCAGTTTCTCTCATATACATCATTGTTATAGACTTTTTCTTTCCCTAATTTTAGGATTTCTTAACGAATTTTCTGACCTTCTGTTGTCAGGTGGGTAAATCAAACAAAGTATCTGACCAAACATCACCTTTGACCTCATTAAGATGGAAAGGTTTCTCCTTTAAACTTAGCTTCATATCTGTGCTTGGGAGTTCACACAACAATCATTTTACATTACTGGTTATTTTGTTTCAGCCTCTTTTTACTCGGAGCCTCTTTTCTACACCCAGTGTCGTCAGTCATTCTGTCAGTCAGTCGTCACCACAAACTGCAACACAAACAATGGTAACAAGGTACCAGCATTTATATTTTCTCTCTTTTTATCTAAGGATTTAATTTTTATTAAAAAAACTCTTTTTCTCTTTATTCTTCATTTCTTCATTTCTCTGTATTCTTTTATTTTCTCTTTTTCTCTTTATTCTTTTCTATCTTTTAAAGCTTTTAAAGGGTTTTAGTTGCTTTTATGGTTTTCTGAGATCAAGGTCCGTGAAAAGAACCACAAAGACCACAGGTGTTTATTCTATCAACTTTTCTATCAACTTTTCAAGCAAACTTGTTCTGCCAATAGCCACAACGAACTAAACATGAAATATGTATTAAAAGTTGTGGTGACTGACTGAGACAGAGAACAGATGTTTAATGCTTCTAAATACAAAAGCTAGAAATACTTACTTGATAATAATGTACAGTTCACTTCTTAACCAATATGGCTGCCAGGTTCTTCACTAAATTTCCAATGTGACCCAAGCATCATGTGACCATGACATCATATTAAGGGTGCATGTGTATTATTTAAAATATGAATCCCAACGCACTTTCTGAAGTAAACTGAACGGATTATTTTGAGTTTTTGAGTATTTTTTCAAGTTGAACTTGTTGTGACTCATCTTAGTTAGTTGTAATGGGCAATGACTTCATTCAACATAAGTACATGAGTCCGTCTGACTAAAACCCAAAATCCCTTTTTACAGTGTACTAGGTCAGCTACACATTACAGACCCATGGGAGGATGCCAAGCTACATTCTCCCCTGACACCACCTTGCAATCTCCTGTCTCTTTCAGATTTCACCTTCTGCATACGATGTAGTCTACCGTGTTCCTCCCTCTTCTGTGTTCACCACAACCATTTCCATCTTTTTCACTAAAATCACTATGATTTCTCTCATTAACACCATACCTACCTAACACCTCATCATCTCTGTTCCCTTCACCTGCAGTACGTATCCACTGAAGTGTGCTCCGATTCAATTTAATACAGGGTTTTGCATGAATACCAATAATAAATTTCAAGCATGGACAATCTTGGAAGTTAAAAGTTTACAATTTGTTTCAGTAATTGCAGGCCTTGATACATTGATAAAAATGTCCTGGGCAACTATGTAAATAAAGCTTTTTGTGTCTGGTAAGAACCACACACACACACACACACACACACACACACACACACACACACACACACACACACACACACACTCAAACCAAAAAACAGCTTTTTTCTTTTTATCTAATGTCAGGCTCAGAGTTGGTTAAAGCCTGTTGTATCACACAATCAAGGAAATATAACCTTCATAGATAAGCAGTGATTACCTTTAAGACACTTTTCAACATAAGACAAACCTGTGACAAAAAGGCCAAGGACATCATACACAGTTTAGACAGGCACATCATTAAAAATCTCATTACGGAAACCTTTTCAATGGACCGATCCCCTCAGGTTTATGTTGCAAGGTGAGTTTCTGATGACTCATGGGAAATGCTTGTCATTGAGGGATTTCATTCTGGCCATTTCAAGGTTACAAATACTTATACCAAGCAGATATACGTGGGAGGACTATAGAAGCTCCATTTAGTCAGACTGTGGGGGAGAGGACAATCGCAGAGCGTGTCTGTGGAATACTGCTAATGCTTAATTACTTTCAACCTGTCTGGTTCAGTTACAACAAATGATGGCATAGAATCAGTGCCAGCCCAAGGCATAGGCAACATATGCTGCACAGGGTCCTCTGACCACCAGGAGGCCCCCGAGCTCACCCACATTTGTTATGAAACTTTTTTTTATATATATACAGATGCCAGTGTCCTAAAAGAGAGAAGAGACTATTCCAACTGTCCAAATTTGTACAATTGTAACAAGACAGATTTAATGAGTAGGCTACACTGTATCAGTCTGCATTCAGGTAGTTTGGGCAGGCATCTGCATCAGCAGATGTTCTGTCAGTTACGGTCATTTTTGGATGAAGCTCCAAAACAAAAATGTGTCAGAAAGGAGAGGAAAAAGAGAAGATTAGAGGAAGAAAAAAGACAAAGGTATGTTTCCATGAGCCATTACAATACCTTTAGTTGGTAACCAACTCCAAATGTAGTTAGCTATTGCTACCTGACTAGGTATGGTATTTATCATGTTGCTATTATGTCTCTGAAAAAACAACCTGTCAGCCTGAGTCACCATCTTCATTGTGTTTATAATTAATATATATTTTTGCTTGGCTCTTACTGTCATGGTCCTGGGTTTATGACCCAGCATTTTTAGTTACAGGACTTTCATTTTTCTATTTCTATTGTTAAGGTTACTGTTTGATTCCTAGTTTATCGTGTTTTTTCAGTTCTGAATTTTTGTCTTTCTCTGGTTGGTTTCATTGTTTCTATCCTCAGGCTTCTTGGTTTAGTTTTCTGAGTTCTGTTCTTGGCTGCTGTTCACTTCCTGTTTCAGTTCTCTGGGTTCCTGTGCTCCTGCTTCTGTTTTATTGTTTCTGGTTTGTTCTCCTGTTAAGTGGATTTAGTCCTGGTCTCTGTTCCTTGTGCTGTAGTTTATTAAGACCTCCTCTTGTGTCTAGTTATGATCTTGTTGCTCTAGTGTAGGTGTTGTAGTCCCTCAGTGTGTCTGCGTCCCTGTGTTGTATCAAGTCAATTCAATTCAATTTAATTTTATTTATATAGCGCCAAATCACAACAAACATTCGCCTCAAGGCGCTTTGTATTGTGGGTAAAGACCCTACAATAACACAGAGAAAACCCAACAGTCAAAACGACCCCCTATGAGCAAGCACTTGGCGACGGTGGGAAGGAAAAACTCCCTTTTAACAGGAAGAAACCTCCAGCAGAACCAGGCTCAGGGAGGGGCAGTCATCTGCTGCGACCGGTTGGGGCTGAGGGGAGAGAGACAGGACAAAAGACATGCTGTGGAAGAGAGGCAGAGATTAATAATAATGATTAAATACAGAGTGAAGTATAAACAAGTAAATAAAGGTGAATGAGAAGAAACAGTGCATTATGGGACCCCCCTCAGCAGCCTAGACCTATAGCAGCATAACTAAGGGGTGGTTCAGGGTCACCTGATCCAGCCCTAACTATAAGCTTGATCATAAAGGAAAGTTTTAAGCCTAATCTTGAAAATAGAGAGGGTGTCTGTCTCCCGAATCCAAGCTGGGAGCTGGTTCCACAGATGAGGGGCCTGAAAGCTGAAGGCTCTGCCTCCCATTCTACTTTTAAGTATCCTAGGAACCACAAGTAAGCCAGCAGTCTGAGAACGAAGTGCTCTATTGGGGTGATACGGTACTATGAGGTTTTTGAGATAAGATGGGGCCTGATTATTCAAGACCTTGTATGTTAGGAGAAGGATTTTAAATTCTATTCTAGATTTAACAGGGAGCCAATGAAGAAAAGCCAATATGGGAGAAATCTGCTCTCTCGTTCTAGTCCCTGTCAGTACTCTAGCTGCAGCATTTTGGATCAGCTGAAGGCTTTTCAGGGAGTTTTTAGGACAGCCTGATAATAATGAATTACAGTAGTCCAGCCTAGAAGTAATAAATGCATGGATTAACTTTTCAGCGTCAATCTGAGAAAGGATGTTTCTAATTTTATAAATATTGCGCAGATGTAAAAAAGCCGTCCTACATATCTGTTTAATATGTGCATTGAAGGACATATCCTGGTCAAAAATGACTCCAAGATTTCTCACAGTGTTACTGGAGGCCAAAGTAATGCCATCCAGAGTAAGTATCTGGTTTGACACTGTGCTTCTAAGATTTGTGGGGCCGAGTACAAGAACTTCAGTTTTATCTGAATTTAGTAGCAGGAAATTAGAGGTCATCCAGGCCTTTATGTCTTTAAGACATTCCTGCAGTTTACCTAACTGATGTGTGTCATCTGGCTTCATGGATAGATAAAGCTGAGTATCATCTGCATAACAATGGAAATTGATGCAATGCTTTCTAATAATACTGCCTAAGGGAAGCATGTACAATGTAAATAAAATTGGACCTAGCACAGAACCCTGTGGGACTCCATAATTAACCTTAGTGTGTGAAGACGACTCCCCATTTACATGAACAAATTGGAGTCTATTTGATAAATATGATTCAAACCACTGCAGTGCAGTACCTTTAATACCTATGGCATGCTCTAATCTCTGTAATAAAATGTTATGGTCAACAGTATCAAAGCTGCACTGAGGTCCAACAGGACAAGCACAGAGATGAGTCCACTGTCAGAGGCTGTAAGAAGATCATTTGTAACCTTCACTAATGCTGTTTCTGTACTGTGATGAATTCTGAAACCTGACTGAAACTCTTCAAATAAACCGTTCCTCTGCAGATGATCAGTTAGCTGTTTTACAACTACTCTTTCAAGGATTTTGGAGAGAAAAGGAAGGTTGGAGATTGGCCTATAATTAGCTAAGACAGCTGGGTCAGTGATGGCTTTTTAAGTAGCAGTTTAATTACTACCACCTTGAAGGCCTGTGGTACATAGCCACCTAATAAAGACAGATTGATCATATTTAAGATTGAGGCATCAATAATTGGAAAGACTTCTTTGAACAGTCTAGTAGGAATGGGATCTAATAAACATGTTGATGGTTTGGAGGAAGTAACTATTGAAGTTAACTCCAAAAGATCAACTGGAGCCAAAGAGTCTAAACAAATACCAGCAGTGCTGAAAGCAGCCGAACATGAAGATAAATCTTGGAGATGGTTTTGAATAATTTTTCCTCTAATGTCTAAAATTTTATTTGTAAAGAAATCCATGAAGTCATTACTAGTTAAAGTGAAAGGAATACTGGGCTCTACAGAGCTCTGACTCTTTGTCAGCCTGGCTACAGTGCTGAAAACAAACCTGGGGTTGTTCTTATTTTCTTCAATTAATGATGAATAGTAAGATGTCCTAGCTTTATGGAGGGCTCTTTTATAGAGCAACAAACTCTTTTTCCAGGCTAAATGAGTATCTTCTACTTTAGTGAGACGCCATTCCCTCTCCAGCTTACGGGTTATCTGCTTTAATCTGCGCATTTGTGAATTATACCACGGTGTCAGGCACTTCTGATTTGAGGCTTTCCTTTTCAGAGGAGCCACAGTATCCAAAGTCGTACGCAGTGAGGATGTAAAACTATCGATGAGATAATCTACCTCACTGGGAGCAGAGTTCAGGTAGCTGCTCTGCACTGTGTTGGCACATGGCACTGAAGAGCATAATAATGAAGGAATTAGATCCTTAAACTTAGTTACAGCACTTTCACAAAGACTTCTACTGTAATAAAACTTATTCCCCACTGCTGTGTAATCCATTAAAGTAAATGTAAATGTTACTAAGAAATAATCAGACAGGAGGGGGCTTTCAGGGAATACTGTTAGGTCTTCAGTTTCTATGCCATATGTCAGGACAAGATCCAGAGTATGATTAAAGTGGTGGGTGGGCTCCTTTACATTTTGACAGAAGCCAATTGAATCTAATAATAGATTAAATGCAGTGTTGAGGCTGTCATTTTCAGCATCTACATGGATGTTAAAATCACCCACTATAATGATTTTATCTGAACTGAGCACTAAATCAGATAAAAAGTCTGAGAAATCAGACAGAAACTCTGAGTAAGGACCAGGTGGACGATAGATAATAACAAATAAAACAGGTTTTTGAATTTTCCCAATTAGGGTGGACAAGACCAAGAGTCAGGCTTTCAAAAGAGTTAAAACTCTGTCTGAGTCTTTGATTAATTACTAAGCTGGAATTGAAGATTGCAGCTACGCCACCTCCTCGACCTGAGCTTCGAGCATTCTGACAGTTAGTGTGACTCGGGGGTGTTGATTCTGTCACGAGTGGGGGGACTGTGTGCTGGGAAGGGGTGGACCCAAACGCAGGACGCGAGAAGCAGGACTCACTCAAAACAACTTTATTGCTGAAGGCACAAAGGAACTAAAACAAAATCCAAAAACCTCAACCCAGGCAGAACCAAAAGGCACAACGCCAAGCCCGGGAGAACATACAAAACAAATCACTAGACTAAAGAACACACAGCTAAGGGGAGCAACACTGATGACGCCGCAACCGCAGTACGGGGATCACGGGAGAGGGACCTAAGGAGAGGGGGACAGCGGTTAGCGGAGTCGACAGAGAGGCAGGCTTTAACGAGGCTAGGAGGAAGAGATGAGTGGAACTGGCTTACGGAGATGTGGCAGGAACTGTCCCAGTAGGTGAGGGGGGCAGGTGATGCGGAACAGGTGGTCCGGGAGGGCAGGCAGGCTGGGGGGCTGGAAGATCACGGGAAGCCGTCTGGGACCTGGGAACAGGCGAGGCAGGTGATAAGAGGTAAGAAATAGAGAACTCAGCTTGGAACAGGCAAGGGCAGGCTCCAAGATTGTTACCGGGTGGTTGTAACAATACTCCGGCGAAGACTGGGGGATTCCGCTGGTCTTAAGAGCAGAGGTAATCTCCCATGGATGAGCATCCGGTGCGCCCGCCAGCTGAGTACAGCCCCCAGCTCCGCCCAGCGAAGGACAGCCCAGCCACCCAGCCTACGGAGAGAAGAAACAGAACACACAGGCCACACCACCTACCCCACACCCTGACAGATTCATTTAAACTAACATATTCATCCTGCTGTAACCAGGTTTCTGTAAGGCACAATAAATCAATATGTTGATCAATTATTAAATCATTTACTAACAGGGACTTGGAAGAGAGAGACCTAATGTTTAATAATCCACATTTAATTGTTTTATTCTTTTGTGCAGTTGATGAAACTATATTATTTATTGTTTTTGAATTTTTATGCTTAAACAGTTTTCTGCTGATTTTAGGTTTGTTTTTTGGTGGTCTGGGAGCAGGCACCGTCTCTATGGGGATGGGGTTTTGGGGGGATGGCAGGAGGAGAGAAGCTGCAGAGAGGCGTGTAAGACTGCAACTCTGCAAGTCAGTATTTCTCTTTTTCATGTCTACTTCCTGTTTTACTTTGGCAGTCCTTTGTATTGTTGTATTCAGTTTTTTCCCCTGGTCTTTTTCAGCTGTGCTCCCTGGTGTGTCCTATCTTCCTGATTACTTTGTGTGTGTATATTGTCTGTGTTCTCCTGTTTTTTGTCACGTAGTCTCACTCATTTAGTGGTTCAGTGGATGAGACATGCTAGCTGGGCAAATCTTGGTTTCTTTGGAACCAACGTGACGTTGCACCACAGACTGTCCAGGAGTTGGTGGATGCTTTAGTCCAGGTCTGGGAGGAGATCCCTCAGGAGACCATCCGCCACCTCATCAGGAGCATGCCCAGGTGTTGTAGGGAGGTCATACAGGCACGTGGAGGCCACACACAATACTGAGCCTCATTTTGACTTGTTTTAAGGACATTACATCAAAGTTGGATCAGCCTGTAGTGTGTTTTTAACCTTTAATTTTGTGTGTGACTCCAAATCCAGGCCTCCATTGGTTAATAAATTTGATTTCCATTGATGATTTTTGTGTGATTTTGTTGTCAGCACATTCAACTTTGTACAGAACAAAGTATTCAATGAGAATATTTCATTCATTCAGATCTAGGATGTGTTATTTGAGTGTTCCCTTTATTTTTTTGAGCAATATATATATATATATATATATATATATATATATATATTAGATTAACAGTCTAAATATATTGAATGAAAGTGAAAATAATAATATTTTATTTATAAGCACCTTTCAGTGTACCTAAGGACACTTCACATTCATTCAGAACTAGGATGTGTTATTTGAGTGTTCCCTTTATTTTTTTGAGCAGTGTATATCTATCGATGAAGCCAGATGACACACATCAGTTAGTTAAACTGCAGGAATGTCTTAAAGAGCATAAAGGCCTGGATGACCTCTAATTTCCTGCTTCTAAATTCAGATAAAACTGAAGTTCTTGTTGCTCGGCCCCACAAATCTTAGAAACATGGTGTCAAACCAGATACTTACTCTGGATGGCATTACTTTGACCTCCAGTAACACTGTGAGAAATCTTGGAGTCACTTTTGACCAGGATATGTCCTTCAATGCACATATTAAACAGATATGTAGGACGGCTTTTTTACATCTGCGCAATATTTATAAAATTAGAAACATCCTTTCTCAGACTGATGCTGAAAAGTTAATCCATGCATTTATTACTTCTAGGCTGGACTACTGTAATTCATTATTATCAGGCTGTCCTAAAAACTCCCTGAAAAGCCTTCAGCTGATCCAAAATGCTGCAGCTAGAGTACTGACAGGGACTAGAAAGAGAGAGCAGATTTCTCCCATATTGGCTTCTCTTCATTGGCTCCCTGTTAAATCTAGAATAGAATTTAAAATCCTTCTCCTAACATACAAGGTCTTGAATAATCAGGCCCCAGCTTGGATTCAGGAGAGAGACACCCTCTGTATTTTTAAGATCAGGCTGACAGCTGAGTTTTTCTCTGTAAATATTGTAGGGTCTTTACCTTACAATATAAAGCGCCTTGAGGTGACTTTTTGTTGTGATTTGGCACTGTATTAAAAAAATTTATTTGAATTGAAAATACATTGTCAGTGGGCTTATGTGCATGAGGCTGAGCAATGCATCGTAAAAAAATTAATAATCAGCTTTAACCCTCTAGCGTTAATAACAGTTAGGTTCAAATTTTTGCTTAGGGCCCCTTCAAGGCTTGGGTCAGTTCTGCATGGAATAGATTGGCAATTACATGGTACTTGTCTAGTCTTACTGACCACTCAAAGCACTGTAAACTAAAAGACTCATTTATCTTCTATCAGCATATTCATACCATTTTAGATATTTTATTAATCCCACAAGGGAAATTACTGTTTTAGAGCAGAAAGAAATAGTACAATCTACAATAGATAAACACCAAGTGAGAGTAAAAGTACCACAGGCGCACAGTGAGCAAGATACAGAAATTTGTGTGTGGAATCTTATGTTCTGACAGGCGTGTTCACCTGTCTACAGAAAGAAGGTAATTAAACAGTTTATATAGAATGATGGGAGATGATTCCCTGAAGGATTCTTTATGGCAGTGAGGCTGAATCAGTCTGAGGGAGCCACAGTAGTGTGGAGTGGAGCGGGTGAGATTTGCTTGTCCCATGATGGAGAGCAGTGTGTTCAGTGACCTCCTGTCCCTCAGTTACACAAAAGCCTCCATATACTGGCATTAATGCTCTACCGCAGGCAGACAGCAAAGTAGATGCCATTTGCTATCACAGACTGATAAAACTCAGCCCTGCTCAACACTATTACATTAACATTTACAAAGGACATTTGTAATGTCAGAGGGTGAAAAAAACAATACAAAAAGACCAAATATCTATCCCTCCCTCCACCTCAACTCAATCCCCCTCCATCTTAGGAATCAAGAACTCAACCTCAACAAAATGATTAAATAATGAAATAATTATTTAAATGTGTCATCATTTTATTAAAACTGGAAATAAATTCATAAATAACTATATATATATATATATATATATATATATATATATATATATATACACATACAGACACAGACGCATAGTTTTTGTCATGTGAAGAATTTAAAACTACTTTCACCCCTGGTTTTAACTCACCGTTCTGTCACTGAATTCTGGTCGTTCAACCAAGGCTTCAATATAGGTGGACATCTGCTTGCGTCTCGTTCTCTCCCGTCTCTGCTCTGTCTCACAACGTTCAGAGCTCATCAATCCAATCTGTTAAAACTGGTATAAACTGGATTTTTTGGCAGATCAAAACCTGAAGATATTAAGTTGTTTGAATTGAAACGCATAATTGTAATTAGAGAGACCATTAAAAAAGCACAGTCTGCTCAGAATTGATATTTAATGCAGCAAAATGAAAGCTGTTTAAGTTATATGAACTCCGTTTATTTCAGTAGAAGCTGCTGATGGGGCTTAAAACACAATTACAACAAAAAGGACATGAAACAGCTCAGCTTACTCAGAATTAATATGTAATGTTCATATATTACGGCAATTTTAAGTAATATAAACTCAATATTTTTTAAGTTGAATCAAAATCTGGGTTTACAGATTACAGTAATATGCACAGTGGTAGCACAAAGGGTTTAGTGACAGGACTCGACTGGAACATTAGGACACGCTGAAGTTGCTAATGAAAAAGTATTTGCCATATCAAGACTGTTCTGAAAAGTAAACAGACCCTGAGGCACCACTGATATTTAAAAATGATCAAATGTTTTTCTCCTCTCCAATAAAATTCAAAGTCTTCTTCTAAGTATTACAATCGTGCATAAGTTTCATCGTGTGATCACATTCTTCAAAAGTCAGTGCCCCCCTTAAATGATGTGCAAACTTTGCCTTTCTTGTTGCTTCAGATGAAAGTAAGAGATACAATACAGTTCAGCTCACTGAAGCATAACCTTGTTCCATTGTTCGAGCTTCTACTGTGAAAACTAAACAAGTGCATATAGCGGCCCCTTGGATGTATGAACCAGACGCGTAGAGTTTCAAACGGGTGTCATTTATTTCTTCCTTTTAGACGAGCACCATACACCAGACAGTGTTACACCTTGACACGTGACACCGTGACACCGTGAAAACTACAGAACAAAAGCAGAGTGCCTCAATGTAGTTTCACACACAGTTCTTATGCACATTATATTTCAATATTAACAACTGAATCACATTTCCTTTAAACAAACAAATCAAACTTTCACAAATGCACACTACCTTTAATCTTGCAGTTGTGCAAGCCAACTCATGCAAACAAATGAAATGACATTTTCCCTCAGGTAAACAAATAGCATCAGTCATAAGATGTACAATCAACACTTCTATACCTCATTCCGCTCTCCAAGGGCGCTAATCGAGTTTGGACCGTAACATCTTTGCTAGCAAGTTCTGCACTCAGAGTGTGCGTTTCAGTGCAGTGCTCTTAGAAAGAGGGAAAAATAGCGAAACAGTAAATATAATTAAGTAACTGACAATACAAGCTTGTGTCTTACAAACGTCAACTTATAAACAATAAATACCCCTTTGCCTTCTACGTCTTCTGCTCCCCCGTTATTCGTATGCACCGCCAACCCGGAAACCAGGAGAGAGAGTTTTCACGGCAAACGTAAAACATACCCTTTCAAAGTAAGAGCGCAACACAGCAAAGAACACGCTGCACGTTGCAAGCACATACGGCGCCACACATAAACAAACAGTCATTATAAAAAGAATATTCATTACATTTAGCAGGCATTTACACTCCCACCAAATTCTGTTAAAATGAATGAACTAATACAGGAGTACATGAATTTACACAGGATTTCTTCACCCTACTAAATGAATAATTTCGAGCAGAGCTATTAAACGTGCATAAGTATAGATTATACACAATGCAAACGTGCCCTCACACAGTTGCCACTCAGTAAGTTGAAATCAGCTCTCCAAGAGGAGCACCAATTTTTGAACTGGTCGCTCAATAACTGAAGGTTTAAAGAGAGCATTTTGTTTTTCTTGATATTTTCGGTCCCCAACTTGCACTTTGACTCGACGCACTAGGCCATCACTGCCTTGAGCAGTCTCCACCACTCGACCTAGTTGCCACTGGCTTCTCGGGAGGTTGTCATCTTTGATAATGACGATATCATTCACTTTGAGATTGCGCTGGGGTATATGCCATTTCTGTCTTGTGGATATATTGAGCAGATACTCCCTTTTCCAACGACTCCAGAACTGTTCTATCAGATACTGAACTCGTCTCCATCTCTTGGTTGCGTACAGATCCTCCTTCACAAATACTCCTGGTGGAGGAAGAGGAACTTTAGATTTCATCATAATGAGATGATTAGGTGTTATAGGCTCTGGCATCTGAGGATCGTTGATTCCATCCACTGCTAATGGGCGGCTATTAACAATAGCCATGGCTTCATAAAACAGTGTTCTGAGGGAAGCATCATCAATTCGGCCTGTACATTGCGCAAGAGTGGCGCTCAGCACGTTCTTCACAGTTCTGATTTGGCGTTCCCAAACGCCACCTGCATGACTAGCAGAAGGGGCGTTGAAAACAAATTCACATTGTTTCTCAGTCAAGAAGATTTCCAGTAGCTTGGAGTCACATTGTTTGAGTGTTTCCTTAAACTCATTTCTCGCTCCCACAAAATTAGACCCCTGATCACAATGCAGTTGTCGAACAGCTCCTCTGATGCTTATAAAGCATCGCAGGGCATTGATGAATGAGTCTGTTGACAGATCTTCCAGCATTTCAATGTGGACAGCTCTGGAACATAAACATGTGAAAATCAGGCCATATCTTTTGTATTCTTTGCGAGCTTTCTTTACAACAAATGGACCAAAACAGTCCATGCCACTATACGTGAAGGGTGCAGTAGCTTCCACACGTTCTTTAGGGAGTTCCGCCATTTGCTGTCTTTCAGTCGGTCGTCTAAGTTTCCTGCATAGCACACAGGTGTGTATCAGCTTAGCAACCAGCTTGCTCCCTCCAATGACCCAGAATCCATTGGTCCTAAGCTCCATTTGGGTTTGGCATCGACCCTGATGACATGTCTTAGCATGGTAGTGGGATACAATCAGCTTAGTGATGTGGCTGTCATTGGGAAGGATGACTGGATGTTTCACCTTGTGACAGAGAGATGACTGTTTCAATCTCCCACCAACACAGAGGAGCCCTTCATACAAAATAGGGTCGAGACTGAAAAGAGAACTTGATTTTGAGAGGTTCCTGCCACTCTGAAGCATTTTCCATTCCTGGGAGAAGGCTTGCCGCTGAACGAGCTTAATCACTTCCTCCGCAGCCTTCTCACGCTCTTCAACAGCCACATGTTCACTATGCTGTTTTTGTCTAGAACCCAACCTCTTAATTCTCGCGACCACTTTGATAAGTGTTGTCCAAGATGAAAAGTGACTCAGACGTTTGAGGATGTCACTGCAATTAAGCGCTTCAGTTAGTAGCACCTGGACCGACTTAACTTCAGGATCACCAACAAGCACTTCTGTTTGAACACTGGGTAAGAGATGCAATTCTTGTTCCCAGAGAAATTTTGGTCCTTGAAGCCAGTTTGTTGATTGAATGCCTGCTGCACTAAGACCTCGGGATGCATGGTCAGCCGGGTTTTCTGAGGTGTCCACATAATGCCACTGACTGGGGTCACTGTTATCTCGAATCAGTTGTACTCGATTTGCAACAAATGTGTGGAACCTGCGAGCATCATTGTTGATATAGCCTAATACAACTTGGGAATCTGTCCAATAAAACTCTTCGTCGATCTTCATGTCAAGTTCGCTTCTTAGCATCACGCTGATTTTTGTAGAAACGACTGCTGCTGAGAGCTCCAGTCTCGGGATACTCATGATCTTCATGGGTGCAACCCGTGCTTTTGCCATAACAAGACTGCAATGAACCTCATTGTTGTCATTTTTGTACCTGAGGTAAGAGCATGCCCCATATCCCACACAGCTGGCATCTGAAAAATGATGCAGCTCTATTCTCAGAATGTTATGGAAGTTCTGTGGGTGATAACATCTCGGAATTGAGACCTCTTTCAATGTGTTAAGACCCTTTATCCACTCCTCCCACCGTGGCTTTACATCTTCTGGGAGAGGATCATCCCATCCAATGCCTCTGTGACACAGCTCTTGAAGGACACGCTTTCCATTTAGGCTAAATGGAGCGATGAATCCCAGTGGGTCATAAAGAGAGGCAATGACTGACAGTGAACCACGACGGGTTGCTGGCTGATCTTTCAGGCTGATGTTAAAGCTGAATGTGTCACCCTTTGTCGACCACTGAATGCCAAGTGTACGCTCTGATGGGGTGGGGTTCAGTTCTAGAGGTTCAGTGGTTGCTGCTCTTTCTGAGGGTTCAATGCAGGTGAGTACTGATTCCTTGTTCGAGTTGAACTTATGGAGGCGTAGGCCTCCTCTTTTACACAGTTCTTGGGACTCAGTGATCAGTTTCACAGCTTCCTCCACTGATGGAACGCTGACTAGTCCGTCATCAACATAGAAGTTTTTCTCCATAAATGTTGATGCCATTGGATAGCCAGCATGGTGCTGTCGTGCCAGATGTTTTAAGCCAAAATTGGCACATCCTGGAGATGAGGCAGCCCCGAAAAGATGAACTGCCATCCTGTACTCCTGTGGCTCCTTCTCCAACTCTCCATCCTTCCACCAGAGGAATTTCAGATAGTTCCTGGATTCGGGAGTGACAGAGAACTGGTAAAACATTTTTTCAATGTCACAGATAACTGCTATAGCCTCCTTCCTGAAGCGGCATAGGACTCCTACCAGAGAATTGATTAGATCAGGTCCAGTTAGTAGAGTATCATTTAGAGAAACACCCTGGAATTTGGCTGAACAGTCAAAGACAACTCTCAGTTTTCCTGGTTTTCTGGGGTGATATATGCCATGATGTGGAAGGTACCATTCTGCCTCCCCCTCAGATGCTGTCGGGGCAGGCTCCGCCTCACCCTTGTTAATTGTTTCCTCCATGAATGCTTTGTATTGATCATAATATTGTTTATTGGCCTTTAGTTTCTTCTTAAGACACTGAAGGCGAACTGTGGCTAACCTCTTGTTGTTTGGTAGAGCAGGTGGACTGGCGCCCTTGAAAGGGAGGGGCATCTCATAATGTCCATCCTCCTTCTGCTTGATGTGTTTGTTGAGGAACTGTATGAAATGAATGTCGTCCTGGGACACATACTTATTTTCATAAGTTCTCTCATTGAAGTCTGATTCCAGGGCTTTCAGAACGTCTGCAGCAGATGGGATCGGCAGCTCCTTTACCTTGAGACGATGCACAAAGCTTTGATTTCCTTGTCTGTCTAGATGGGGATTTGATGTGCCTATTATGGTCCATCCTAGTTCTGATCGCTGTGCAAATGGTTCATTTTTGCCACCTAACACAACTTCAAGGGGAGCTAATGCTGGTGGACAGTCATATCCAATTAAGAGCCCTACATCACAATCCTGGAGGGGTGGAAATTTGTCTGCCAAGTGCCTGAGGTGAGGCCACAGTAGTGCTGTTTTCTTTGTTGGGATGTACGACTTGTCCACCGGGATAAAGTCGCGGCTGTAGGTCTGCTGCAGTTGGATGTAATCCCTGGAGTGGAATCCTCGAACTTGTAGGCCTTGGACATTCTTGCTTGATATGATTGTGTCAATGGCTGTCATAGTACTAAGTTTCAGCTTTACTGGTCGGGCATCTACATTCAGTTTATCAAGTACATCTTCTAAGACGAACGTTGAATCACTCTGTGTGTCCAGTAGTGCATAAGTGAGTACTTCTCTCTCTGGCTCTTGCACTGAGGACACGAAGACTGGAACAATAGCTGAGGTAGCAGACACACGATGTGTTGACGTGTGGGACACAACATTGTGGGTATGCAGGCTTGTGTGTTCTTCTGTGGATGTGGAGCCATTTGTCATCACTTCTAAGGGCCTTTGTTTCCTCTCTTCGTGTAAGCAGGTTGGATGACGACGGCTGCAAATGTTACATGTGTGTCGCCTTTTGCAGTCCTTGGTAATATGACCCTTTCTTAGGCACCCAAAGCACAACCTTGTTTCGAGAATAAATGCCCTTTTATCTTCAGTGGTCCTTGTAGCAAAGGTGGGGCACCTTGCAATACCATGGGTTTCATTTTTACAAACACAGCAGGGTATTTTTACTTTGCTGTAATTTGTGTCTTGTTTCTCTGGAGTAGATCTCTTTGTGTTTGTGTTGAGAGCTTTGGCTCTCTTTGATGACCTCTCATCTGTATGCTTAAAGTCCATTGAGAATGGAGAGGCAATAGGGTTACAGGCTATTCGTGCCTCTCTATTCAGGAATTTTGTGAAGCATGCAAGATCTGGGTAACTTCCAGATGTATCAAGTGCATCTACCACAATTGGACTCCACTTTCGCACAATCCATTCTGGCAATTTTTTGAGCAACTTGTGGTTTTCCTCACAATCATTAAGTATAGCTAGTCCTTTAATGTGAGAGACTGCCTCAGTGCAGCCTTGAAGAAAGTCAGCAAACTCCCGTAGTGCTAGTGGGTCATTTGCACCTATCTTTGGCCATCTTGCAAGCTTATCTCGGAAAGCCCTCTGTATGATGAACGGGTTCCCATACCTGTCTTGTAAAACTTGCCATGCTCCTTTGTATGCATCCTCTGAGTCTCGATAAAAGAAGCTTTCTACAGCCTTGCGTGCTTCTCCAGCAAGATAATGTTTTAGATAAAACATCTTCTCGTTTGCTGGGAGAGGTTTTCTTTCAATAAGAGTTATGAATGACATCTTCCAGTCTGTAAACCTTAATGGGTCACCACTGAATATAGTGGGTTCAGGGACTGGCAGGCGGCTCATGCTCAATGAGCTGGCTATTGCTTGGGCTAGGCTGTCAGACTCTTGGGTCATTGTTACTTCAGGAGCTGCTTGGTGAGGCTGGAACAATGCAGCATCTGGATTCAGTTGAGCTGCAGTTTTGGTCTGATAGTAAGCAGAGCTGATTAGATTATTAGTCTCTACATGGTTCCCAAAACCCTGAAAATCATCATATGCTCTCACCCGAGCTGCTGCTATTGCAACTTCCTTTTCTGCATGTAACTGCTGAAGTTTTGTTCTTTCTTGCTCCAACTGCTGTTGCATTTTGACCTTCCTTTCTTCAAGTTCTGATAACATTTTTGCTTCTTTAAGCTTACATTCACTTTCTAACTGAAGAAGATGCATTTGCTGGGCTTGAATTTCTCTCAAGGCTCTTGCTTGTTCCAGCTTTGCAGCGAGCTCTGCCTCTGCTCCTATTTTGCTACTATGAGTACCTGCTGAGCTGGAGTGGTCACTTGATCTCTCTATTGACTCTAATGAGCTTGCAGTTTCAGTTTTGGTGTGACCAAAAACAGATCCATATTCATCTTTGTTTAAGGTTGCTCTCACTCTTTCCTTCTCCAGTTGGTCATTAAAATCTTCATTAATAGTCTTGAGACGTTTACCTATGAGGTCACCGATTTCCTTTGTTAGAGTAACGCAGGCATCCATTTTTTTGACAATTTCTGGGGTGGTTTTACTGTTACGTAAAATAGGTTCATAGTGCAGGCTTACAGCCTCATGCTGTGCTTCGATATCTTCTTGGAGCCTGTCAAGGCTTTCTAATGAGCAGAGGGTTTTCAGTTTTGTCCTAGTCTCCCTTGCTACCAACTTCCAGGAGTCATAGGCTTTGTTAAATGCTTTCTCATGTTTTTTGTTGAGTAGATCACACATCACTTGGCCTTTTTCTGTTAGCTTTCTCTCACGAGTGCTGGATCTAGATGGTGTGTCTGTATGTTCTTCTGCCTCTTCAATTGGTGTTTCTGCAGACTTGTCTGTGTTCTCTTTCTGGAGTGACATTTTGTTTGCTTGTGCAGCTACTTTACGTCAACTATAACTTTTGATTGCCCTGGGTCTGCCTTTACACTTAAAAGCTGTAGTTGTCTTTTACCACAGAGTATTACACTGACAATTTAAGGACATTCAAAGGGATTTTGTAGCTTAAGCATTGACAACACAAAATGTACTAACAGAGTGTGACGCACAAAGAAGCACGTTGACCTTTAAATCTTTTCACAAACAGACATATCCTCAATTGTTACCATTCCATAAAACATGTGCCAGTCACCTTGGAATATCAAAATTTGAGTTCTACCAAGCATTTGCACTCATCTTCCAAGTACAGTGAGCTTACATGTGTATTTACACAATCCCTTTCCAGTTCATCCTGCTTCTTGGGATCAAGTCTCTCCTGACACTGAAGGAGAATCCTAAGTGTACTGTTTGTTTTAAATCTTGCCTGGAGAAGCTGGGTGCGAGTCCAACTGTTTGGCAGCAGTACCTTGGATGCGATATCTTCGGCGCAGGGATGACAGGCTGGTGCAGCGATGAGTTTTCACTGTAGCGGCCCCTTGGATGTATGAACCAGACGCGTAGAGTTTCAAACGGGTGTCATTTATTTCTTCCTTTTAGACGAGCACCATACACCAGACAGTGTTACACCTTGACACGTGACACCGTGACACCGTGAAAACTACAGAACAAAAGCAGAGTGCCTCAATGTAGTTTCACACACAGTTCTTATGCACATTATATTTCAATATTAACAACTGAATCACATTTCCTTTAAACAAACAAATCAAACTTTCACAAATGCACACTACCTTTAATCTTGCAGTTGTGCAAGCCAACTCATGCAAACAAATGAAATGACATTTTCCCTCAGGTAAACAAATAGCATCAGTCATAAGATGTACAATCAACACTTCTATACCTCATTCCGCTCTCCAAGGGCGCTAATCGAGTTTGGACCGTAACATCTTTGCTAGCAAGTTCTGCACTCAGAGTGTGCGTTTCAGTGCAGTGCTCTTAGAAAGAGGGAAAAATAGCGAAACAGTAAATATAATTAAGTAACTGACAATACAAGCTTGTGTCTTACAAACGTCAACTTATAAACAATAAATACCCCTTTGCCTTCTACGTCTTCTGCTCCCCCGTTATTCGTATGCACCGCCAACCCGGAAACCAGGAGAGAGTTTTCACGGCAAACGTAAAACATACCCTTTCAAAGTAAGAGCGCAACACAGCAAAGAACACGCTGCACGTTGCAAGCACATACGGCGCCACACATAAACAAACAGTCATTATAAAAAGAATATTCATTACATTTAGCAGGCATTTACAGTGCAATAAAAGCCATAAAGAGACAATTCAAAGTAAAGGTTGTCCCTTGTACAATATGTTGTCTTCTGAAGTAATATTTAAGAAGAGGTAAACAAAATCAATACACAAATTTCAGTTGGAGCTGGAGGAGGTGGCTGGGAAAGAGAGGTCTGGGCTTCTCTGCTTAGGCTTTTGTCCCGGCAACCTGGCCCCAGATAAGTGGAAAATAATGGATGGATGGATGGAGTTGGGACCCAATTTTAAATCAGTGAGCAGTTAATTATTGTAAAACAGACAGTATGAAAGATTTTAAATAGTTGGGTTGGCACACTATCCAAAGAACATGAAGTAACATTCATACCATCAACTAATTTAGAAAGATGGCTAAAGCCTCAGTCACACTAGAGTGACCACAACCTCTGTGCAACCGAGAAAAAATGGTGGTTAGCGAGTGACTGCATTAATTTTTTTTGCCCTCAGGACCAACTGCAAGTAATTGTGGTGACCTCGCAACAGGAGGGTCACGGGTTCGAGTCCCCGTCTGAGCATGTGCTGTCATTGTGGCCCTGGGCAAGACACTTCACCCACATTGCCTAAGTGTGAATGTGGTTGTGTGGTTGGTGGTGGTCGGAGGGGCCGTAGGTGCGACTTGGCAGCCACGCTTCTGTCAGACTGCCCCATGTGGCTACATTAGTAGCTTACCACCACCTAGTATGATTGAGGTGTGAATGAATCGTGTACAGAATTGTAAAGCGCTTTGAGTACCATGAAAAGCGCTATAAAAGTCTAAGGCATTATTATTATTATTGTTATTATTATTATTGTTTTGTCTAAAGACTAGATATTTTGTCTTATTTCAAGAAATCTTACTAAGTGTAATTATCTTACTGCAGTGGCAGATTATTTCACTTGATTATAGTCTGAATCTTTCCAAATTTAGTTTTTTTCTCTCCTTATATTTAGATTTCTGCAGTGCGCCTTCCTGAAGGGTTTGTCTGAGGCTCCTTTCTAAGGTCAAGCCCTTCTTAATTTTTAATAGTTTTGAAAGAGTTATACACACACTTTTATTTCTACTCAACTTGACTGCTGTAATGCCCTTTACGTTGGTATAAACCAGTCCTCTCTTTCACACCTTCAGTTGGTCCAGAATGTAGCTGCTCACCTTCTTACTAGAACTCCTAAAACGGAGCATATCTCCCCTGTGTTAGCCTCCCTTCACTGCCTTCCTGTGCGTTTTAGGATTGATATTAAGGTTTTATTGTATGTTTTTAAATTCCTTAATAGGCTGGCCCTATCATTTCTCATTGAACTAACATCTTACATTCCCTCTAGGTCACTGACATCCCTTGACCAACTCAGTGTTCCTACAACTAGGCTTAAGAGAAGGGGGGACCAAGCTTTCTCAGCCATCGTCCCTAAACTATGGAACGAGTTGCCCCCCTATGTTAGGTCAGCCTCCACTCTGCATGTTTTTAAAGTGCATCTTAAAACTTATATTTATTCTTTGGCCTTCAAATCAGAGTGAGAGCTATTTTTTGGACTGTAATATTATTTTATAATTTTGTGATTTCTTAGACATATTTTTGATGTGTGCTTGTGTGTGTGTTTGGTGTATTCATTTTATTTTATTTTCCTTATGTACAGCACTTTGGTCAACCCTGTTGTTTTAAATGTGATTTATAATTAAATTTGGATTGGAATCAGAGGGGAGATATTATCTGAACAATCTGTGCAATAGGCATGGCAGTAGTAATGGTATGTACCACCCACTGCACCCTCCACGCCCCGCCCACTC
>JAMQGT020012916.1:0-20087 GCA_024447675.2 Pterophyllum scalare | reverse complement strand
GGTGAAGCCTTCTCTCAGCTGCTCTTACTGGAAATTAAATTTATTGGCATTATTGCTATGTGAAAGAAAGCTTCAACACATAATCTATCTACAGTAGGTTCAATACAATTTTTTTAATTTGTCTTGGAGACACATTTGAGATTCCCATTCAACAACAAACAAAAAAATGTGTAGTTAATTAAAAATTAACAGATACGGTTCTAACATTTTACTAAGATCACTGATGATAAAATGTTTCCTATCCTGAATTTGGCAGTATGCTTATCCTACAGTTTAATTTGTCATGTCTTGATATTTATTCCACAGCTTTCAACAAGGTGGTTCTTTAAATTGACTGTCAAACAGATAAAAGGGAATTATCAAATGATGAAAGAAAAACCTGACTGTGATGATTCATTATGAATTGATTCTACATTAAAAACATCAGGTCATTTATGTTTTTATATTGAAATGCAATAGTGTCTTTTTCCACTCCTCATTGCATAAATATTATTAAAACTACTACAAGTCATTTTAGAACATTTTTCAAGTGCCATTAAAAAAGATTTAAAAAACATTAAAATGATATAAACATTAATTTAAAAATCAAATTGCCTTTTACATTGCTGATCAGTTCATTTAATAGTTCACATTTGGACAGCAGTATATAATATTTTATAATATAATAGAATTACTTACATATTATTTCTATGTTTGTATATCGTCCACTGCAGTGAAAGAATCTGATGTCCTCCAGATTCAGCTCCTCTTTTTATAAGCAGCTGGCACAACCCTGAGGAGAAATATGTGCAGATTAAGTAATGGAAGATATCGTCATGGCTAAAGGTGTGGTCAGTAACACTTTGATTACCTGCATGTCTAAAGGTGTGGTCAGTAACACTTTGATTACCTGCATGTCTCTTCTATTGTCCTCCTGAAGCAGGTATCACTTTGAATTTTGGAGTTGACACGGTGTTACATAGATACACTCATTTGTGACATTTATTTGACATGGATTTCTACATTTTCCCTGTGTGAACATGGCCAAGTTTATACTTGGGCTGGATGTGATTGTGGTTTCATGGCTACATTAGGACTACATATAAAAGATGCCCATTAATCTAATAGACTAAACACAATCTACTTCTGTGATAAATAAAGCTCACAACTGGCTGAGTAGACTTAGCCAAGAAACAACATTTACAGACTTCTGCTGCTTGGTGGTCAGTGACCACATAAAATAACTATTTTTTTTCTATTTCTCTCTCTTTTTTTTCTTTTAAACAAATTCAAAGGTATCAGCCAGTTACCATTTTAAAGTTGAAGGTTAATGTTCAAGCTTGGATTGTTTTATTTCTTTTACATAAATTGATGAATTTTTCACCAATTTGAGTAAATGAGTCAGTCTTAGAGATTTTGAAAAAATGTTATTGTCATCCACCTTATTACATCACTTAATACCTGGAAATATTCTTCAGTCATCAGAGGCACAAAATAAGGCTGAAAACTCAACAATGTCCACTAGATAAATATTATACTGACAATTAATTTGTTAGCCAAAATTCTCTTTCATTAAAACAAAGAACCTCAGTGCTTCACGGTCAGAAATAACCCACATTTAAAGATGTGGTCCTTGGGCTGTTTGATAACTTTGAAACCATACAAAATATTATTTTATCACCTCTATGTTTTATGAGAATGTCTTCTTTTAATGCTTTATTTCTGATTGGTACAAATCCATCTTGTACATGCTTAATACAAAAAATTTCCATGTGCTCTGTGCCTCTTCTGAGATTAATATTACTGACTAAAAGACGCTCACACAGACATGCTGTAATAAACCAGATCTGAAACTAGGGACTGAGAGGATAAAGTTATCAGAGAAATGTTTGCTGAAGTCAAATGAGCAGCAGAGCGATTTTCTCAAAGACCTCTATAATTTTGCAATCAGGGGGCACCCTCTGCTGGCCGTGATGAAAAATGCAGGTTTAAGGCACTTCAGCATTGGCTTCACTTTTCAGACAATGTCCAAGGTCCAAGAGTGATTTATTAAATCAGATGCCTTTTAAAGTTTAAAAGGCATCCAGTTTTATTTCTCAAAGCTTAAAACAGCCTCAGTGTGAATGAGTCATTATATGTAAATAGTTTATTTGTAAAGGCATTAAGAAACAGCATTTTTCTTCTCTTTTCTTTCTTCTTTTGTAAAAAATCATGGGTACTTTTCACATTGGCCCAATTTTATGATTGGTTTGTCAGTGTTTCTAAACCACCTTCTACTTTCTGTTCAATTGTAGTTTCTTTTGTACTTGCTGACAAAATATTTCCAAATCAGAAATTGACATTCTAAACCTGACTGTGATGGTGGGCTGTAGCTTCAGCTTGGCTGCTGGGGTACAGATGGGGCAGAGTGGTTTGGAGAATAATGCAAAGTGGACCAACTTCTTTTATTCAGTAGTGTGTTAGGGATGGACACGCAAACCGACGCACACCCACCCACTCACAAACACACTCATACAGTCACACAGCGCCTCTGAAGCCACCACATTGCTGTGTGGTGTAAGTCTACTTAATATCATCTGAATACAAGTCCTGCAGTGCAGCAATGTAAGTCGTTTGGTCCTAACATCAAATACGACCCACATGAGCGCGACTTTTAGGCCTAAAACAATTCTCAATGTTCATGATGTTCATAAAAACAGTATCTCAACATTTTAAGCTGTACCTGTTGTTTCTTTCAGCAACAGTAGTGAGCAGCAAATCTGAACATCAGCACACATGTTGAAGAAAATGTGATTTTAATGATGAGGAGTCTTTTTACAGTACTTTTGTGGTGCTGCTTATTGTCACTATTAGGACTTGTTTGTATTGATTAATATTTTTTTAATAACTTAAACAGAAGTTACCCTTGTGTTAATCCTTCACAATTGTCAGAGGCACAAACCCCTTAAAAGAATTTCCAAGCTTGCTCTGTAAGTGGTTGATTGTTCTCTGAGGAATGCACCATATCCGTCAAACAAGAGTCAACGCGTCACTGAATGTTTAGATTTCACTTTATGTAGCTCGTCACAGCGAGACGAACCCAACGTGACCTTTAATCGACTGCTTCTTGTGACAGCAACATCATGATGACACTCTGCTCTGACGCTCTGATGATCTATGTGTTTGCTTGTTTTTTTTGTGAATCATGTTAGCTGATGGCTGCTGTGTCCTTTTGCAACACCAACCCTAAAATATCCACAACAGACAGACAGACAGATAGCATTACCAAGGAAAGTAGGGGATCCAGCGAATTAGGATGTACAATAAATACAAACAATAGGGTAAAATACAAACAATGGAGGTAGTTGTATAAATTATACAAACTATGCTAACTATACAAACTATGCAAACTATGCTACAGACAAACTATACTAAGCTGTACAAGGGCTTAGTGCTCTGAAAACAAAGAAAAACAAAACAATATAGGAATGTGCATGAGTCTGGTAGTGCAGTATGTCTCACATTTACAAATGGATAACTATCAGTGCAGAGATGGATGTGCAACAATATAAGTGCAGTAATATACAGTAATAAAGTGATAAATGGTAAATGGACTTGTTCTTTTTTCCACTCCGAGTACTCAGAGCACTTATACAACACGTTTGCATTCACACCCATTCATACAAGCACTTCCATCTGTATCTAAGCTAAGTGCTTACTGTCTACCATTCACACACATTCATACTCCAACACTTGCATCAGAGAGCAACTTGGGGGCTTCTGGGGGCGATTTCCTAAATCTGTCAGTTGAGCAGTTCTGTGAAAACAGCCTTTCACTGAACATACTCCTCTGTTTCATTATACTGGTGTGTAATGTCATTGTCCATGATAGAGAGCAGTTTGTCCAGTGTCTTTGTCTGTGCCACTCTAGTCAGAGTCCAGCTCCACTCTGACCACTAACCCAGCCCATGTGAGCTGGTTATCCAGCTCCCCCACAATTACGCAGACACTCATCTCCCTTCCTAATACTGCCTCCCCAGGACACCACCACATATACAGGTGCTGGTCATAAGATTGGAGCATCATGAAAAAGTTGATTTATTTCAGTAATTCCATTCAAAAAGTGAAACTTGTATATTATATTCATTCATTACACACAGACTGATATATTTCAAATGGTTGTATCTTTTAATTTTGATGATTATAACTGACAACTAATGAAAACCCCAAATTCAGTAAAATTAGAATATTACTTCAGACCAATACCAAAAAAGGATTTTTTAGAAATGTTGGCCAACTGAAAAGTATGAAGATGAAAAGTATGAGCATGTACAGCACTCAGTACTTAGTTGGGGCTCCTTTTGCCTGGATTACTGCAGCAATGCGGCGTGGCATGGAGTCCATCAGTCTGTGGCACTGCTCAGGTGTTATGAGAGCCCAGGTTGCTCTGATAGTGGCCTTCAGCTCTTCTGATTTGTTGGCTCTGGCATATCACATCTTCCTCATCACAATAGCCCATAGATTTTCTATGGGGTTAAGGTCAGGCAAGTTTGCTTGCCAGTTAAGATCAGGGACACCATGGTACTTAAAGCAGGTACTGGGAGCTTTGGCACTGTGTGCAGGTACCAAGTCCTATTGTAAAATGAAGTCTGCATCTCCATAAAGTTGGTCAGCAGCAGGAAGCATGAAATGCTCTAAAACTTCCTGGTAGATGGCTGCGTTGACCTTGGACCTCAGAAAACACAGTGGACCAACACCAGCAGATGACATGGCACCCCAAACCATCACTGACTGTGGAAACTTTACACTGGACCTCAAGCAACGTGAATTCTGTGCCTCTCCTCTCTTCCTCCAGACTCTGGGACCTTGATTTCCAAAGGAAATGCAAAATTGACTTTGATCAGAGAACATAACTTTGGAGCGCTCAGCAGCAGTCCAGTCCTTTTTGTCTTTAGCCCAGGCGAGACGCTTCTGACGCATAAGAGAATCTAAATAAGAGAAAAATAAATAAATAAATAGAGATAAGAGAAATAGAGAATCTTATTTCTCATAGTCTGGGAGTCCTTCACGTCTTTTTGGCAAACTCTATGCAGGCTTTCATATGTCTTGCACTGAGGAGAGGCTTCCGTCGGGCCGCTCTGCCATAAAGCCCCGACTGGTGGAGGGCTGCAGTGATAGTTGACTTTGTGGAACTTTTTCCCATCTCCCTACTGTATCTCTGGAGCTCAGCCACAGTGATCTTTTGCTTCTTCTTTACCTCTCTCACCAAGGCTCTTCTCCCACCATTGCTCAGTTTGGCTGGACGGCCAGGTCTAGGAAGAGTTCTGGTCATCCCAGAGTTTTTCCATTTAAGGATTATGGAGGCCACTGTGCCCTTTCCTAATCAAGTCCAATCAGTTTAATTAAACACAGCTGGACTCCAATGAAGGAGTAGAACCATCTCAAGGAGGATCAGAAGCAATGGACAGCATGGGAGGTAAATATGAGTGTCACAGCAAAGGGTATGAATATTTATGACCATGTGATATTTCAGTTTTTCTTTTATAATAAATTTACAAAATTTTCTACATTTCGGTTCTGTCAAGATGGGGTGCAGAGTGTACATTAATGAGACATAAAATGAACTTTTTTTAATTTTAGGAAATGGCTGCAATGTACCCACTGTGTGTGTGTGTGCTCTCTCTCTCTCTCTGTCTCTCTCTCTCTCTGATATATATATATATATATATATATATATATATATATATATATATATATAATTTGTTTTGTCTTAGTGTACTTGTGTTTCATTCTGTCAGTAAACATAGTATATTGAATGAAAAATTTTGAATGAATTCTGAAAAAACTTTGTTGGAACGTAGAGTGAGGCCATGCTAATAATACATTAAACTTTGGTGACCAAAGTATTCAAGGTAGAATGATTTATTGGTCCAAAATTATCCAAAAGCCTGATAAGGACTGACCCGACTGTGACCAGGTTTACTCTAATTAGAATTCTCACCTCTGAAGAAAGCAATTTTTTCTCTTTGATGTCAGATGAGTTGCGAATGAGAACACCCTCCACTGACTACTTATTCTCAATCTTTAATGGCATTTGAAGCCTGTGATTTGGCTGAGGGAAAATAGTATAAATCTTAAACAAACACATAAAAAGATATTCTTTGTGCGAGTAAGAAAAACACAACATACTATCAAATCAGTTCAATGTGATTATATCAGAATTGCTGTACCCAAATTATTGTGTATTTTTGAGGGCTAACAGGACAAAAGAGGTCAATAATTAGAATATTAATTAATTAAAATATAACTCATTCATCACAAATGTTTGGATGACACTCACATACACAAACATTATGTCACTCCCCCACAATTACACAGACACTCACACACATATGAACACAATAAATATAAAATTAAATATTGGTAATAAGGTTATTTAAACATTTCACATCTTTACACCCTTTACCTTTTATGACTTCATTTAGAAGATGTGAATTTAAACCAAAAATGTTAATATGAATTAAATGCATGTGATATCAGGGCAACAACTACTGACAAGAAGCTGATTTTGTTGAGAAAGGAAGATGAACTGGTTGGGGCAGTTGTGGTTTTGCTGGTCGTTGCTGCAGCTGTGGTTGTTGCTATAGCTGTGGTTATCGTTGCTGCAGTCGATGTTGTGAAAGCCGTGGATGTTGTTCCTACAGCTGTAGATGTCATTGCTGCAGTTGTGGTTGTTGTTGCAGAAGCTGTGTTTACTGTAGGGTCAGCTGCGGCCAATGTTGCTGCAGCAGTGGTTGGGAAAGCTGTGGTTGATGTTGAGGATGATGTAGTTGTTGTTGCACCCGTGGCTATCGTTGTGGAACCTGTGGTTGTTGCTGCAGTAGTTGTTGTAGTAGTGGATGTTATAGGAGCAGCTGTGGTTGATGTTGCTTCAGCAGTGGTTGTTGGGGAAGCTGTTGTCAATGTAGTGGAAGCTGTGGTTGTTGTTTCTGCAGCTGTAGTTGTCAGGGCAACTGTGGTTGTTTCTAGGGAAGTTGCAGTTGTTGGAGCAGCTGTGGTTGTTTCTTTAGTTGTAGTTGTAGTTGCTGTGGCAGTTGTTGGTTTTGCATCAGCAGTGGTTGTTGGGAAAGCTGTGGTCGATGTTGAGGATGATGTGGTTGTTGTTGGTACACCCGTGGTTGTTGTTGTGGAACCTGTTGTTGTTCCTGCAGCTGTGGATGCCATTGTTGCAACAGTGGATGTTATAGGGGCTGTTGGAGTTGTTGATTCAGCAGTGTTTGTAGGGGTTGAGGTGGTTGTCGTAGGGGCAACTGTAGTTGCTGTTGCTGCATCTTTGGTTGTTGTTGCAGCAGCCGTGGTTGTTGTTGTGGAACCTGTTGTTGTTCCTGCAGCTGTGGATGCCATTGTTGCAACAGTGGATGTTGTAGGAGCAGCTGTGGTCGATATTGCTTCAGCAGTGGTTGTTGGGGGGGCTTTTGTCAATGTAGTGGAATCTGTGGTTGTTGTTTCTGCAGCTGTAGTTGTCAGGGCAACTGTGGTTGTTGCCAGGGAAGTTGCGGCTGTTGGAGCAGCTGTGGTTGTTTCTGCAGCTGTAGTTGCTGTGGCAGTTGTTGTTGTTGATGCAGCAGTTGTTGTTCCTGCAGCTGTGGTCGTAGGGGCAGTTGTGGTTGTTGTTTGTGCAACTGTAGGTGTCACTGCAGGTGTGGTTGCTGTTTCTGCTGCTGTGATCATAGGGGCTGTTGGAGTTGTTGATTCAGCAGTGTTTGTAGGGGTTGAGGTGGTTGTCGTAGGGGCAACTGTAGTTGCTGTTGCTGCATCTGTGGTTGTTGTTGCAGCAGCCGTGGTTGTTGTTGTGGAACCTGTTGTTGTTCCTGCAGCTGTGGATGCCATTGTTGCAACAGTGGATGTTGTAGGAGCAGCTGTGGTCGATATTGCTTCAGCAGTGGTTGTTGGGGGGGCTTTTGTCAATGTAGTGGAATCTGTGGTTGTTGTTTCTGCAGCTGTAGTTGTCAGGGCAACTGTGGTTGTTGCCAGGGAAGTTGCGGCCATTGGAGCAGCTGTGGTTGTTTCTACAGCTGTAGTTGCTGTGGCAGTTGTTGTTGTTGATGCAGCAGTTGTTGTTCCTGCAGCTGTGGTCATAGGGGCAGTTGTGGTTGTTGTTTGTGCAACTGTAGGTGTCACTGCAGGTGTGGTTGCTGTTTCTGCTGCTGTGATCATAGGGGCTGTTGGAGTTGTTGATTCAGCAGTGTTTGTAGGGGTTGAGGTGGTTGTCGTAGGGGCAACTGTAGTTGCTGTTGCTGCATCTGCGGTTGTTGTTGCAGCAGCCGTGGTTGTTTGGGCAGCTGTGGTTGTTACTGCAGCTGTAGTTGTCGCAGTTGGTTCTGCAGCTGTAGTTGTAGGAGAAGATGCAATTTTTGATGAAGCAGTTATCATTTCTGCAGCTGCGGTTGTAGGGACAGTGGTAGTTGTTGATTCGGCAGTGGTTGTTGCTGATTCAGCTGTGGTTGTCATTGCTACAGCTGTGGTTGTCGTGGCTGCAGTGGATGTTGTGAAAGCTGTGGTTGTTGCTACAGCAGTAGTTGTTGTTCCTGCAGCTGTGGATGTCATTGCTGCAGTTGTGGTTGTTGTTGCAGAAGCTGTGTTTGCTGTAGGGTCAGCTGCAGTCAATGTTGCTTCAGCAGTGGTTGTTGGGGAAGCTGTTGTCAATGTAGTGGGAGCTGTGGTTGCTGTTTCTGCAGCTGTAGTTGTCAGGGCAACTGTGGTTGTTGCCAGGGAAGTTGCAGTTGTTGAAGCAGCTGTGGTTGTTTCTGTAGCTATAGTTGCTGTGGCAGTTGTTGTTGTTGATGCAGCAGTTGTTGTTCCTGCAGCTGTGGTCATAGGGGCAGGTGTGGTTATTAATTCAGCAGTGGTTGTTGTTTCTGCAGCTGTGGTTGTTGGGGCAGGTGTGGTTGCTGTTTCTGCTGCTGTGGCTATAGGGGCTGCTGGAGTTGTTGATTCAGCAGTGTTTGTAGGGGTTGAGGTGGTTGTCGTAGGGGCAACTGTAGTTGCTGTTGCTGCATCTGCGGTTGTTGTTGCAGCAGCCGTGGTTGTTTGGGCAGCTGTGGTTGTTACTGCAGCTGTAGTTGTCGCAGTTGGTTCTGCAGCTGTAGTTGTAGGAGAAGATGCAATTTTTGATGAAGCAGTTGTCATTTCTGCAGCTGCGGTTGTAGGGACAGTGGTAGTTGTTGATTCGGCAGTGGTTGTTGCTGATTCAGCTGTGGTTGTCATTGCTACAGCTGTGGTTGTCGTGGCTGCAGTGGATGTTGTGAAAGCTGTGGTTGTTGCTACAGCAGTAGTTGTTGTTCCTGCAGCTGTGGATGTCATTGCTGCAGTTGTGGTTGTTGTTGCAGAAGCTGTGTTTGCTGTAGGGTCAGCTGCAGTCAATGTTGCTTCAGCAGTGGTTGTTGGGGAAGCTGTTGTCAATGTAGTGGGAGCTGTGGTTGCTGTTTCTGCAGCTGTAGTTGTCAGGGCAACTGTGGTTGTTGCCAGGGAAGTTGCAGTTGTTGAAGCAGCTGTGGTTGTTTCTGTAGCTATAGTTGCTGTGGCAGTTGTTGTTGTTGATGCAGCAGTTGTTGTTCCTGCAGCTGTGGTCATAGGGGCAGGTGTGGTTATTAATTCAGCAGTGGTTGTTGTTTCTGCTGCTGTGGTTGTTGGGGCAGGTGTGGTTGCTGTTTCTGCTGCTGTGGCTATAGGGGCTGTTATAGTTGTTGATTCAGCAGTGGTTGTAGGGGTTGATGTAGTTTTCGTAGGGGCAACTGTAGTTGTCATTGCTGCATGTGTGATTGTTGTTGCAGCAGCTGTGGTTGTTGGGGCAGCTGTGGTTGTTACTGCAGCTGTAGTTGTTGTCGCAGTTGTGGTTGGTTCTGCAGCTGTAGTTGTAGGGGAAGTTGCAATTGTTGCTGCAGCTGTGGTTGTTTCTGCAGCTGTAGTTGTTGCAGTTTCTGCAACTGTAGTTGTAGGGGAAGTTGTAGTTTTTGATGCAGCAGTTGTGGTTTCTGCAGCTGTCGTTGTAACGACAGTTGTAGTCATTGATTCAGCAGTGGTTGTTGTTGGTTCAGTTGTGGTTGTCACTGCTGCAGCTGTGGTTGTCAGTGATGCATCTGTGGTTGCTGTAGCTGCAGTCGATGTTGTGAAAGCCGTGGTTGTTGCTATAGCAGTGGTTGTTGTTTCTGCAGCTGTGGATGTCATTGCTGCAGTTGTGGTTGTTGTTGCAGAAGCTGTGGTTGCTGTAGGGTCAGCTGCGGCCAATGTTGCTGCAGCAGTGGTTGTTGGGAAAGCTGTGGTTGATGTTGAGGATGATGTGGTTGTTGTTGCACCCGTGGCAATCGTTGTGGAACCTGTGGTTGTTGCTGCAGTAGTTGTAGGAGCAGCTGTGGTTGATGTTGCTTCAGCAGTGGTTGTTGGGGAAGCTGTTGTCAATGTAGTGGGAGCTGTGGTTGTTGTTTCTGCAGCTGTAGTTGTCAGGGCAACTGTGGTTGTTTCTAGGGAAGTTGCAGTTGTTGGAGCAGCTGTGGTTGTTTCTTTAGTTGTAGTTGCTGTGGCAGTTGTTGTTGTTGCTGCAGCAGTGGTTGTTAGGAAAGCTGTGGTCGATGTTGAGGACGATGTGGTTGTTGTTGGTACACCCGTGGTTGTTTCTGTAGCTGTAGTTGTTACTGCAGTTGTTGTCGTTTCTGCAACTGTAGTTCTAGAGGAAGTTGTAGTTGTTGATTCGGCAGTTGTCGTTTCTGCAGCTGTCGTAATGACAGTTGTAATCATTATTTCAGTAGTGGTTGCTGTTGGTTCATCCATGGTTGGTGGTGCTGGTACATTAACCACGTCTGAACCAATCTCAAAGGATGTGGTGGTCCGGTCCTTGCAGCAAACTGAATGGAAAATTTCCTGTCATTTTCATATTTGTTCACATTTAAGTTGAATGGTAAATTATTTGAACAATAAGATTTTATCTTACCAACAAACAGAAGAAAGATGAAAGGAGTCTTTGTAATCATGGTGAAGCTTTTTCTCAACTGCACTTTCTGGAAATAAAGCTCATTATGTTCATTGCCATGTGAAAGAAAGCCTAAAGACATAATGTCTCTACAGTAGCTTTAATACAATTTTATAATTTTGTCTTGGAGACACATTTGAGATTCCTATTCAATGACACACAAAAAAAATGTTATTTAAATAAATTATCTGACACAACATTTTATTGAGATCACTGATGATAAAATGTTTCTTATCATGAATTTTGCAATATACTTTTATACAATTTTTCAGCAGACTGTGATGATTCATGATAATTTATTGTTCATGAAAATATTAAGGAGTCATCAGTTTATTTATGTATTTATATCAACATACAATAGTGTCTCATAAGTAGTATTACTAACAGGAATTTTTTACAAGAACTAACAGATGAAGATGTATAAATAAATGTAATTATACTTTCTGGAAATTGTGCTTTTCCACTTCTCATTGCATACATATTATTAAAACTACTACAAGTCATTTTTGAACACATCAAGTGTCATTAAAAAAAGAATAAGAAAACCATTAAAAAGATAGAAGCATTAATGTAAAATTCAAATTGCCTTTTAAATTGCTGAAAACAACTTGATAAGTTCAATTTAATAAATCACACTTAGACAGAAGCAAGATATTTTATAAAATAATAGAATTACTTACATATTATTTGTATGTTTGTATGTTGTCCCCTGCAGTGAAAGAATCTGATGTCTTCCAATTTCAGCTCCTCTTTTTTATAAGCAGCTGGTACAACCCTGAGGACAAATATGTGCAGGTGAAATAATGGTAGTTATCATCATGGATAAAGGTGTGGTCACTAACACTTTAATTACCTGCATGTCTCTCCTATTGTCCTCCTGAAGCAGCCATCACTTTGAATTTCGGAGCTGACAAGGTATTACCTACACACACATTTGTGGCCAAGTTTATAATTGGGTTGGATGAGATTGCAGTTTCATTTCAATATTAGGATAATACGGTGGGTATGTAAAGTATTCAGACCCCTTTAAAATTTTCACTCTTTGTTTCACTGCAACCGTTTGCTAAAATTTAAAAAGTTCATTTTATTTCTCATTAATGTACACTCAGCACCCCATCTTGACAGAAAAAAACAGGAATGTAGAAATTTTTGCAAATTTATTAAAAAAGAAAAACTGAAATATCACTTGGTCAGTGGTTAATTAAACTGATTGGGCTTGATTAGGAAAGGCACAACCCTGTCCATATAAGACCTCACAGCTCACAATGCATGTCAGAGCAAATGAGAATCATGAGGTCGAAGGAACCGCCCAATGAGCTCAGAGACAGAACTGTGGCAAGGCACAGATCTGGTCAAGGTTACAAAAAAAATTCTGCAGCACTCAAGGTTCCTAAGAGTGGCCTCCACAATCCTTAAATGGAAAAACAATGGGATGACCAGAACTCTACCTAGACCTGGCCGTCCAGCCAAACTGAGCAATGGTGGGAGAAGAGCCTTGGTGAGAGAGGTAAAGAAGAACCCAAAGATCACTGTGGCTGAGCTCCAGAGATGCAGTAGGGAGATGGGAGAAAGTTCCACAAAGTCAACTATCACTGCAGCCCTCCATCAGTCGGGGCTTTATGGCAGAGCGGCCTGACGGAAGCCTCTCCTCAGCGTAAGACGTAAAAAAATCTGCATAGATTTTGCCAAAAAACACATGAAGGACTCCCAGACTATGAGAAATAAGATTCTCTGGTCTGATGAGACAAAGATTGAACTTTTTGGTGTTAATTCTAAGCGGTATGTGTGGAGAAAACCAGGCACTATCACCTGCCCAATACAATCCCAACAGTGAAACATGGTGGTGGCAGCGAAAATTTCTACATTTCTGTTTTTTTCTGTCAAGATGGGGTGCTGAGTGTACATTAATGAGAAATAAAATCAACTATTTTGATTTTAGCAAATAGCTGCAATAAAACAGAGTGAAAGTTTTAAAGGGGCCTGAATACTTTCTGTACCCACTTTCTGTGTGCTAGTAATAATAATGCATGAGTGTGACGCTGGAACAAGAGAGAGTGTAGTGAACTGTAAACAAACTTTAAGGCGTACCTTTCTCCAATGAGATTGGGATGACAGGGATGACAGGGACAGAAACAATCCATGACACTTCTGTGAGAAGTCGCAGAGCCTGTTTTCTGACATTATCTTGTTCCCAGGTTTGTCAGCTTCATGGCATGCTTTCTATTTGTCTAAGTGACTTGGACGGACTGTCTGATTGTTTGATAACTGAAGATTTTTCTTTTGGCAGTTTGCCACATGCTGGTCAAAATATCCACTATTTTGGTGATTTTAAGTGATAGAACTACTATTAATTTGGATTTGTTTAAACTTGCTATTAAAACAGAGTGAGAGATCATTTTAAAATCAACTTTTTATTATAAAACTGTATTTTTGGTGAAGTTTTTTCTTAAGCAGATGTCTGAAATTCACGGAAAAGACACGCTGGGGCAGCTCCCCTTAGGACATATGTGCAAGGGAAATAATGGTTTTTACCGTCATAAAGGTGTGTGCACTAACTTATTAATTATCTGCACGGCTCTCCTATTCCCCTCTCAAAGCAGTCAACGCTTTGAATTTGAGAGTTGACAGGATGTTTCCTACAGACACATTTGTGACATTGATTTGATGTGAACTTTAAAATTTTGTGTGTGACTATGGCCGAGTTTATACTTGGCTCGGATGTGATTTCATGGCAACAGTAGGACTACATATAAGAGATGCCAATAATAGTAAATATTATGCACCCCAGAACAGGCATGCATGCATATATGTTTGGTCTTCCCATAGGCACCTTTGTGTGTGCACGTAGCAGCTGTCCCAATCCATCACCCCTCATCCTCCAACAGGGTATGTGTCTGTTCAAAATTTATTTAATTCCCTTTATTTCTGTTATCGTATTTGCCAAGCTGTGGTTGTCAAGGGCAGTTAAGGTTGTGGTTGCTGCAGTTGTGGTTGTTGGGGCAACTGCTGTCATTGCTGCTGCTGTAGTTCTTGTAGGGGAACTTGTGGTGGTTGCTGCAGCAGCTGTGGTTGTTGCTGCAGCTGTGGTTATTGTGGTGTCTATTGTGGTTGTGGGTGGGGAAGTTGTAGTTGTTGGGGCAACTGTGGTTATCATTGGGGGACCTGTGGTTGTTCATATAGTACTAGATATTCTAGGGCCAGGTGTGGTTGTGGATGGAGAATCTGTTGTTGTGGTTGGTGAAGCTGTGGTTGTTGTTTGGGCAGCTGTGGTTCTTATTGCTGTATCTATGGTTGTCATTGCTGCAACTGTAGTTGAAGTTATTGAACATGTGGTTGTTACGTCAGCTGTGATTGCTGTTTCTGCAGCTGTAGTTGAAGAGGAAACTGTGGTTGTTGTGTGCACCGTTTTGGTTGTTAATTCAGGTCTGGAGGCAACTGTGGTTGCAGTGGGAGCAGCTGTAGTTGTTTCAGTAGTAGTAACAGCTGAGGTTGTTGTTGCTTCAAATGTTGTTGTTGTAGCTGTGGGTGTCATCGCTCTATCTATGGTTGTCATTGCAGCAACTGTAGTTGAAGTTACTCCAGTCATGGAGTATTGCAGGGGCAACTATGGTTGTGTTTTCTGCAGCTGTATTTGTAGGAGCAGTTGTGGATGTTGCTGCAGTCATGGTTGTTGTTTCTTTTTAGTCACTTCTTAAAACCAACCTTTTTTCATTGGCAACTGTTTGAGAGTTGACTTTTATTGACTTTTACTCATTTGTTTTACTTATCAATTCTAATTATGTTTAATGTTTTAATGCTTCCATATTTTATTGGGTTTTAATGTTAAGCACTTTGGTCAGCACTTGATGTTTTTAAAGTGCTATATAAATAAAGTTGACTTGGCTTGTTTCTGCAGCTGTAGTTGTTGTAGGTACAGTCGTGGTTGTTGTTCCTGCAGCTGTAGTTGTAGGGGCAACTGTGGTTGTTGCTGGTTGAACTGTAGTTGTAAGGGCAGCCATGGTTTTTTTTTCTGCAGCTGTAGTTGTTGTAGTGGCAGCTGTGGTTGTTGTTTCTTCAGCTGTGGTTGTTGTTTCAGCAGCGGTAGTTTCAGGGGCAACTGTGGTTATTGTGTGTGCTGTTGTAGATGTTGGTTTATTTGTAGGGGCAGCTGTGGTTGTCATTGCTTCAAATGGCATTGTAGCAGCTGTGGTTGTCATTGCTGTATCTATGGTTGCTGTTTCTGCAGCTGTTGTTTCTGCCGCTTTAATTGTAGGGGCAACTGTAGTTTTTTTATATTTTCTTATTTTTTTCATATTTTATTTTATATTTAATTTTTTTTCCCCTAATTTTTTATGCTACTGATTCTAAAGCATACAGTGTTCATTAATCCAGTGTGTGACTCATACATTGGCACTAATAAATGATATAAAAATAGTGACAGTAAAATACCAATATCAAAGTGATGAATTTTCCAACATAATCCCCTTTGATACCTACTGGTATCAATTGAGAAATATAAATGAACCAATATAAAATCAAAAGAGTAAGTGGGTAAACTACTCTGGGTGGTTGTTAATCTTTAATACTTCATAAGAAATGAGTCCATCCTCATGTGTGTGTGTTTTTTTTTTTCTTTCCCCCTAAGCTTTCACAAAGTTCTCCATCCCACTTGTGGGCAAAGGTTTTGGGGTTTGTGCTGAGACAGGAACCAAGGTGGATGCAGATGTCTTTTCAGTTCAAAATTGGCGTGTTTGCCATCAGATTTGATGACGATGCATTTGTTCTGTGTGGATGAACAAATCTTTAAGTGCTATTCATGAAATGTTTGGTAAGATTTGGTTACAGTTGGCTTGTAAAGAACCAACCAGTGGTTGATGTTTCTAAAACTTCTCTTGTCCTCTTTTCTCCTGAATTAGGAGCTACTAGTTCAGGACAACTAGCTCAGGAGAACTATAGCTCCCCGCAACTACTGTAAATGAGTTGTCCCAGAGCACAACTTTTTACACCGCTCCACATCTATAGTATTTCAACTTTGTTCTCAAAATTTTTCGTTTCATTCTCAAAATCCACAATTTAAAATTTATTTTATAATGTGGCCCTAAAACTCCATTGTACAGTTCGCAAATGATTATTGGGGAAATAATGTTTATTCAAGCACAGCAGCACATTACATGCTTGATGCAAGCATCACAGAGCTAGGTTAAATGATATGTGCTACAAACTCCAAGACATGGAGAGAAAAAATCAAGAGCTGCAAGCAATGTTTATTCAACAAATGCAGCGAAATAGTAAGGAGAAGGAACTACAGGGAGCTAAACACACACAGGGTTGCAATGTAAGCTTCAAGACAGTGAGAAAAAAAATGAAGACTTGCAAGTAATGCTTGATGAGAATGATGCTGGGGGGGGGGAGCAAAAATACCTGAAGAGAAGAAAGAACTGAAAATGAAATACAGAGAAGTCCAAAACAAAGTCAAAGACATAGAAATGATGTACACGAAGAAGCAATGCCAGCTCAAAGACATCCAGGAAAAAAAATGAAGGCTTACAAGGAATGCTTGATAAAGCCCTGCAAAGGAATGCAGATATGATTACAGGTGCTGGTCATAAAATTAGAACATCATGAAAAAGTTGATTTATTTTAGTAATTCCATTCAAAAAGTGAAACTTGTATATTATATTCATTCATTACTCACAGACTGATATATTTCAAATATTTATTTCTTTTAATTTTGATGATTATAACTGACAACTAATGAAAACCCCAAAATTCAGTATCTCAGAAAATTAGACTATTACTTCAGACCAACACAAAAAATGATTATTAGAAATGTTGGCCAACTGAAAAGTATGAAGATGAAAATTATGAACATGAAAAGTATGAACATAAAAGTATGAGCATGTACAGCACTCGTCCCTGAATTACTGCATCAATGCGGCGTGGCATGGAGTCCATCAGTCTGTTGCATTGCTCAGGTGTTATGAGAGCCCAGGTTGCTCTGATAGTGGCCTTCAGCTCTTCTGAAATGTTGGGTCTGGTGTATCGCATCTTCCTCTTCACAATAGCCCATAGATTTTCTATGAGATTAAGGTCAGGTGAGTTTGCTGGTCAATTAAGAACAGGGATACCATGGTCCTTAAACCTGGTCCTTAAACCAGGCACTGTGTGCAGCTGTCAAGTCCTGCTGGAAAATGAAATCTGCATCTCCATAAAGTTGGTCAGCAGCAGGAAGCATGAAATGCTCTAAAACTTCCTGGTAGATGGCTGCGTTGACTTTGGACCTCAGAAAACACAGTGGACCGGGGGGCGCTATGCGGTACGGAAGGGAGTAGACGCGTCCTCTGACTGCTCCGAGAGAATGTGATTAGAGTTATTACTTTTTGTATATTCTTGTGCATGGTGACGGTCCTGGTACTTCTATGAACTGTTTCAGGAGCCACTGCTTCAGTTTGCCACTCTACAAAGCCTTCAATATGACTTCTACTCGTCCTAAGCAAGACACATCAAAGGAGGCCGCAAAACCCAGACCTCTCCTGACCCAGGTATGCAGATAGCATCACCTAACACCGTCGATGCTGAAATGCTAAAAACAATGATGACGTCCCTAAAGAATGATATCTTTGAAAAGATCGACGCTGTGTCTGCTGGCTTGCACACGGAAATCCACTCAGTGAGACAGGAGTTAAAATCTTCAATTGAACCTCTGCAATGCATGTTAGATGCTCACGAAGTTGCTGTGAAGGATCTGGAGCAGGCTAGCACCGATCACAGCGGCCGAATCACCGAGCTTGAGACCGCTGTGAAGGGGCTAACTACACAGCTGCGGCGTCTGGAGGACAAGTGTGAGGATTTGGAAAGCAGGTCACGGAGGAATAATATTCGGGTGACGGGCATCCCGGAGGGGCTCGAAGGGCCCCGCGCTACTGACTTTATGTCACAGCTGCTACAAGATTTGCTGGGCCTACAGGAGAAACCCCTCCTTGACCGTGCACACCGCACTTTACGGGAAAAACCTAAGGATGGGGACCCTCCTCGTCCTTTCGTTATTAGGGTTCACTTCTTTCATGTACGTAACCAGATTTTGCAGTGCGCAGGAGAAGCATCTCCCCTGTATTATAAAGCCAAACGTGTGTCGCTCTTCCCGGATTTCACCGCTTCTGTGGCCAAGAAACGGGCAGCATTTGGGGCGGTCAAGCGTGTTCTCCGCTCTCGCTCTGATGTTAAATTCGGCCTTTTCTACACAGCGATCCTCAGGATTACCATGCCAAATGGGACGACTCATCGCTTTGAAGATCCTTTGCAGGCGGAGGATTTTGTAAACAAAAACTAGCAGGACCCACTGTAATCCTACAGTTTCTCCTTCCATTTAAATGTCACCATGCACATACACCGCACTTTACGGGAAAAGCCTAAGGATGGGGACCCTCCTCGTCCTTTCGTTATTAGGGTTCACTTCTTTCACGTACGTAACCAGATTTTGCAGCGCGCAGGAGAAGCATCTCCCCTGTATTACAAAGCCAAACGTGTGTCGCTCTTCCCGGACTTCACCGCTTCTGTGGCCAAGAAACGGGCAGCATTTGGGGCGGTCAAGCGTGTTCTCCGCTCTCGCTCTGATGTTAAATTCGGCCTTTTCTACCCAGCGATCCTCAGGATTACCATGCCAAATGGGACGACTCATCGCTTTGAAGATCCTTTGCAGGCGGAGGATTTTGTAAACAAAAACTAGCAGGACCCACTGTAATCCTACAGTTTCTCCTTCCATTTAAATGTCACCATGCACATACGTTTTTTTTTCTTTCAAACACTGTGCATAGATGTGTGAGTTTGTGTGATTTTTTTTCTCCTTTTTTCATTTCTCAATATAGTTAAATGACAAACACACCGATAATTGAAATGTCACATCACTCTCAGGTAGCACAAGTTTTTCCCTCTTTTTTCTTCTTCTCTCTTTTTATTCTTCTTTCATGCTACCATGGAGTGCTTTTGGTTGTTGTTGTGGTTTGTAGGGATCACATGCATCTCATCTGGGGAGATGCCAGTGCTGGGGTTGGGTTGGGGTTTAGTTAGACGGCAATATCCTCTGTTTTGTGTACTTCATTTCATTGTATGTGTGTTTATCTTTTGTGTTTTTTGTATTTTTAATAGGTACGTTCATTGTGTAACCTTGTCACATCTCTGCCTGTTAATTTCGCCGACAAGTCCAAGTTTTGATGCCCACGATGTATGGCCCAGCCTAGGCTAACACAAAACCTTGACGGTGGTGCTCTGAAGTTTATTAGCTGGAACTGCAAAGGTCTAAATTCCCCAGTGAAGCGTACAAGGGTCTTACATCATCTTCATCATCTGGGAGCTCAGGTAATATTTTTGCAGGAGACACACTTGAAGCCATCTATTCTCCCCAGACTTAGGAGTAACTGGATTGGCGAAACCTATTACTCATCTTTCAATAAAAAGTGTAGGGGGTTACAATTTTACTACATAAATCTGTACCATTTACATGCTCAGACATTGTATCCGATCCATATGGTAGATATTTGAATTCTACAGGTAAAATGTATAACACCCCTGTGCTTCTGCAATATATATGCACCCAACCAAGATGATGTCAGGCTTTAGACACCTCTTCTCTATTCTTCTGGACCTGTCATCTCGCCTTCTCCTTATGGGTGGAGATTTTAACTGTTGGCTGAATCCACCACCATCACTGACCGCTCTTCTACCAAGTCTGTAAGCCTCTCAAATTCAGCCAGTGCTCTTAGAACCTTTATGGAAGACTTTGCTGTTTCTGATCCCTGGCGATTCTTTAACCCCTCAGATAAAACATATTCTTTTTTCTCTCCTGTGCATCATACATTCACCCGAATAGATTACTTTCTAATTGACAATAGGATGCTTCCATCTGTACTCCCTGATTCATGTTTATATGACGCCCCTGTAATTTCTGACCATTCCCCGGTGAGTATGTGTATTCAGTTTAAAGGTAGTGTCCAGTCGAGGCCCCCTTGGCGGTTTGATGTACGTCTGCTTTCAGATGAAAAATTATATCGAGCTAATTTCCTCCCAAATTGATTTCTTTCTAATGGTAAATAAAACCCCTGATATCTCCTCAGCTGTGTTGTGGGAC